>JAVXUP010004928.1:0-24338 GCA_033070095.1 Escallonia herrerae | reverse complement strand
CGTGGTATTTTGACTCTAGTTCTATGCGAAATAATCTACATTTCAAGACTTAGACTAGACAAAAGGAATGTAAAAGACTCTTTAATTTTTATGATAAAAATGTGACTACGGGAACTGGGAGACAATCGGAAGTGATTTTCCATGCTAGAAAAGTATTAAACTATTACCGCTTGAAGTAGCCTGTTGTGAGGACTTAAGGATACTCTTCAAACGATCCACGATACATAGAGACCAAAAAACTTTTTAGGTGAGTTTGAATTGCTAAAACTCTCGAGAGAGCTAGAGTACCACTTCACGGAGAATTGGGACGCAAGCTCTAAAGAGTAAAAGCTTCTAGACAGAAGACTAAGGCCAAGCCTCTGAAAATGAAGGCCTAGGGCCCTATTCATAGTGCTCAGTGTTGCCAAATCTGATAAGATTGCTAAGCCAATTTGCAAGGCTGGAGATAAGTCAGAATATTTTGATGAAACCGCATATTGACAAAAGTCAATTAACTGGTCTGTTAGTTAAAAATCGGCTAATTCATCCCATTAATTAGAAGTGATTTTCCTAAATTTTGAGGCATTATCTGACTCTAGTTTTGGTAATTATCTCTAATTTTACTGATGGAATGTACCAATTTTTCATAATTCATCTTCAACCATATAAATGATGGATTTGATCTTTGTAACAAGGATACTTCACATATTATTTTCCTAAGTTATCTAGACAAACTAAATAAATTAGAATAATCTAGACATTTGACTGGATTAACAAAATTGGGTCGTACTGGACCAATTTACTAGCTGGACCACTAGACCGAACTGGACTATTGGACTTAACGTTGACAACTAGACTAAACTAACTAATTAAGTCAAATTACTAGGCCTATACTCAATAATGCACTTTAATTAATAATAAAACCCACTAATTATTTATTTAATAATAATCACAAATAAGATGTGTCTATAGAGCCCCTCTGTGAGGGAGCTCTCGCGCAGGCGAACATCACCAAAAAACTAGCACATTTTTTTTTGTAGTGAAAACATGAAAAATACCACAAGACTCTGAATAGACTCGGGGACCGTGATGCAGATCTGAGGTCAGACCTTTAAAGGGCTTCCTATGTATCCTCTGATGAGGAGTCACACCAACATAGTTTGGAACAAAATACAAATATCATTCGAAGTTGGAACCAAGAGCAACAACGATTAGTCGTTGAACAATATATTATAAAAGGGGAATTAATATTGAATGTTGTCTGGAGCTGGAGCCAACAACGTCTAAAAACGATTCCTCACTAGGCAATGGGCATATCCTTAGAAGTCGAAGCCAACAATGTGTACAATTGGTTGGTCGTCTAAGGATATTAAAAGACTATATCTAAGAGTCAGAGCCAACAATGTATTCAAATGGTTGGTCGCTTAGACATAATGAATACCTCCAAGAGCCAGAGCCAACAACTTGTATGAATGGTTCGTCGATTAGAGGTATGGAATACGTCTAGGAGGGTAAGCCAATAACTTCTACAGATGGTTGGTCACTTACCTAAGAGTTAGAGCCAACAACATGTACAAACGGTTAGTCACTTAGGCACATTGGGCTTATATCAAAGAGTTAGAGCCAACAACATGTACAAATGGTTGGTCACTTAGATACAAGAAAAAAAGGTGATCCTAAGAGCGGGAGCTAACAAGGTGTTTAAACGGTTGGTTGCTTGGAGAATATCACTCAAAGTCAGAGCCAACAACGCTATAGGACAGTTGGTCATTTAGTGCGAACATATCAATTCACTGCTATGAAGAAAATGTTGCTACTAGCAACAAACATGAGGTTTTGTACTGACCTTACACTATACAAAAATCACTAAAATGAGCAACATAACCAAATGTTTGGATTGAAGAACAATCTGAAGATAAGAAACCAAACATACAGAAGCAAGCATGCAAGCAAACAAACATTGGATAAACACACTAGGCAGAATAAATTAAATGTCTTGCGAAACACACAAGCAGCCAAAGCACACCAATTCATAAAATATAATGCCGATGCACGCATAATCATATAGGAGTATACAAGCATGCATTTAAAACACAAATTAAAAGTAGGGAAAAAAGTTATTTTTCTTTTCTTTTCTTTTTGTGTTTGAAACCGATAGGTTGGTTAGAACCCAAATTAAATTTTATGGTAAAACCTGACGGTTGGTCATAGTCAATCAATTTTTCTGGTAAACCGACTAGTTAATTAGAAGAAAATTTAATTTTCATGATAAAACCAGGCGGTTGAGCAGAAATACAGACATGCTAATAATCAAATCAAATAGGAAAACTAGCTAGTATGTTTGAAAACCGTCCAGTTTCCCCATAAAATTTTCTAATTTTTTTTATTTTGACTCCTATATCTTTACTACTTAAGGCTTTCTTCTATTTATTCAGGACTCATCCCTTCAAAATGATATTCGACTTATCCCATTATGTTCAAGCTTCAATTGCATGCCTTTACTGGTTCATTCAACAAGATCGAACTAATCCACCTCGACAGGACCTGAAATCTTTCATAAGTCTGAGGAATGTGGTTGTTCACGAAGATATTCTTCGTGCAGCATGCAAATTCTTGGATGTTGATGATCACGTTTCCATTTCGGCTTAGATAAACTTTGCCCTACCAACGAAGAATTTTCCTCTTTGGTGGATATTCTATTAATTTGCCAATCGCTACTCTAATCATGCAAGACGACTGTGCTAAGGCCCTCAATAATTTGCTGCGGGTAAAGAAATAGTGTAGTAAGTCATTCGTTAGCAATGAAGGTATTTTTCTTTCTCCCATGATAGAACATTTTTCTGCTAATTGGAAGGTCATGATCAGTAGTATGCAGGTGGTCGGGTAACTGCTCTGACATTATGTTTGGTGGCTAAATATCTCAATTTTTCTAGCTTGGTATTTATGTTGTGACGTTGACCAAAATATTAGTCTAAGTATCTACAAAAGGCAAAATCCTGATCCTCTTAGTGGTAGTTAAAACCCTGGATAGTATTACTTCCAAGCTCCTTTAGAGGCAACCCAAGGTTGGGCTTTTAGGAGTAGCCCTTTGCTTCTGCATATGTGGCTACTGGACCACATTCCATCGATAGCTCCTCATGTTGAGGGGACCTATCGCCCATGCTCTTTCCATTCTCAGTGTTCACTATCTTAAGGTTGCTCAAGCATAGATGAATGGACTCGCTTCTTTTATGTGCGGGAGTCCAAAGACATTAGTTGGTACTGTCCCTGGTTAGGAGTCTGCGGCTCTACTTTGCAGACTTTCAGATATTATTATGTATGTCTCCTTGGATTGTGGTATTCTTCTTTTTACTTCACCTATTAGATTCTGAGACAGTTTGGGTATAAGTAGGCTGTTCCGAGCTTCTACAGTACCTTTGTTATCATGGAGATTGAGATCAGCCTCTCGCTAATCAAGGCCATTTAAAAGGCTAGGGCTCTCCCCCATATTTTGACCGTTTTGTTGGAGGCGATTCTTTCGTCAATTGCATGGATCTAGTTGCTCCTTTGTTGTCTAAGGAGTACGTCAATTGGCTTTGGTTTCATCTTGAGAAGAAAGTTTAGGCTTTAAAGAGTAAGCTGAGGATAGGGCTGAGCTGAAATTTTTCAAGTGCCTGTGAAATAAGATCTCTGGAGCAAGCTAAGGAGAAGGCTAGTGATACTAATGGTTTAGGGCCAGAGGCGCCTGATTCTAAAAATCTTCTCAGAGTATAGTGCAAAGTTTTTGTCATCCTCAAGCTAAATATGAAGTCTAAGTTACCTTTTGATCAGGCAGTCTTGGATTGGTTCCCTAATGTTCAAAGAAAAATTTGATGTGGACGGGAATCTAATACGGTCTCTATATGTGGATGAGCCCCAATGACACCCTTTTTTGCTGCCTAAAGAGAAACAACAAAAGATGCCACTGTCTTTCAAAGCTACTCGGGATTGGGAAGTTGACATGGATGCTTATCACGATGGTCAGTTTGATCGTAGGCACGGAAAGGGTAAAGAGAAAGTGGATCATAAACTGGCTTTCGAGGTAGAGTAGTTGGAGGGTGTGATCTCAATATCTCAAAGGTTGACTTACAAAACGAGTATGGGAACTTGGAAATTAGTCTTGCTTTTTGAGGAAGAGGAACGTTAGGCAAAGAAGAAGAAGTAGGTATGCTACTAGATATCCATATGTTGTTAATATGACCTAAATTTTTCTTTTTGCCTAGGCCGCCCTTTGCAGGGTTTTCATCCTGGCAGGCCTTTCTACTTTTTCTGGTATCTTTTATTTTTGATTTTTTTTCTTGGCCCTAACTTTTGCATAGGCCGCCCTTTGTGGGTTTTCATCCTAGCGGGTATTTTTATTTTTCCCAAGAATGTAGTTAGTATCTTAGCCAGTGGAATAAAGGCACTTATCAAAAAATTGACCGCACCCGAGGTAACTTTACGGGCTGCCTACGTACCTCCATCTATGTGTTGTATCAATATATGCGTGCTGAAAAATGTTCTAAAGGAGAATCAAGTCATTTATAGTTCAATTTACAAATTTCACTCAAGCATGATATTTCTTTAGTCTGTCTAGATTGATTGATTGTGACAACTCGATTCCATCTAAATCGACAAAGAACGCTACATCATGTTTTGCTTGATCATATATGGACCTGACTAGTTAGGTTCAAATCTTCCTCACGGATTTCAGATTTGTCCAATTTTCTCCTTTAACACCAAATATTCTTCCTTCAGTTCGTGTCCCTTCACTCATTTGTTAAAAGCTCGGACAATCTACTTTTAGTAGTCCAAATGTGGTATAGGGTTTCAACCTTTTCTCATCCACCAGTGCTAGTTCTTCGAATCTATGTCTTATCCAAATCTTCCTCGACTAGTTTTCCAACAATACTCTTAGAGAATCAACTTCAAATTCTACCAAGAGCACGGCCTCCATGCCATAGACTAGTGAATATGGGGTAGCTCTGGTTGATGTTCTCGCTAACATCATATAGCCCCAAAGGGCGGAGGGGAGCTTATCAAGCCAACTCCTACAGAAATCTATCATCTCACTCAGCACATTCTTAATATTCTTGTTGGTGGCTTCTACAGCCCCATTGATTCTATGGACGTTATGGTGATGAGCAATGTTGGATAACCCGTACTCGTCGGCTAAATCCGTGACTTCTCTTTCAAAACATAACCCATTCTCTGAAATCAACTCACTAGGCACTCTGTATTGACAAATAATGTTGGTCCTAATGAACTTGGCCACTTTCCTAACATTAAGTACGACATAGAAGTGGCTTCCACCCACTTCGTGAAGTGAACTATGGCTACCAGTATGAACTGGTGTCCATCAGAGGCCTTAGGACTGATCTTCCCTATCGTGTCTATTCCCTAAACTCATAATGGAAAAGGAGAGGTCATGTTGTACAACTCTCGGGGAAAAAGATGTTGTAAATTGACATACACTTGACACTTGTAACACTTCCTCAGATACTCAACACAGTCTTACTCCATTATACTCCAATAATATCCTTGTTAAAGGATCTTCTTTGCCGACATTAGGCCGTTCATGTGCGGTCCACACTCTTCTGCATGTATATCCTCCATGATTTGATTATTCTCTTTCTCGGTTACACACAGTAAGTGTTTTCCATTATAATGTCTCTTATATAACCTTCAGTAGCACAAAATGAACTGGGTTGCCCACCTTCTCAAAGTTATTCGGTCTTTTGCTGAACATCCATCAGGTTATTTACTGTCCCGAATAAGGTTCTCCACATCGGTGTGCCACAGTTTGGCTACTTTGTCCTCCTCTATCGATGCTATCATGAAGCAGTAAGCTAGAATTCAACATCCAAGTGGGCAAGGTATGCCTGTAGCCATTCATTAGTAATTCTCCATAGAACCTGAATCTAATATACTATCAATGTTGAATCTCTGTACATTGTAATCTCTTGAACTCTTGAGCTTATAGCCATCTCCAAACCAATGATACAAGCCTCATACTTAGCGGTATTATTAGTAGTGTCAAAAGTCAGCTTGATTGATATGGACAAATGGACTCTGTCTGGTGAGATTACCAATATCCCTTCTTCGAATCCATTATCAAAGTACAACTGCCACCTCATTTCTAACTCGATGATACACACTCCTTTGTCTGGGAATTTTGCTTCCCATCTGCTGGTATCATCTATTAAAAATTGGCTAAATCCTCGGCCACGGCCTTTTCCTTGATCGACTTTTGGGTGACAGATGTGATATCAAACTCGGACAACAATAAAAGCCACTTGGCAGTGCAGCTAAATAGTACTAGCTTCTCGAATAAGTATTTGATGGGATCCATTCTAACAAATAGCCTAATGGGATAAGCCAAAATATAATGTCTCAATACCATAAACCAGATATATGCACGTCTTCTCCAAAGCTAAATAATTCACATCTTCTTGAGTCAACTTCTTACTGACATAATAAATAAGTCTCTCAACTAAAGAATTCTCCAAATGTTGGGCTAAATGGCTCTGTCTACGGTATTGGTTGTGGTTAGGAATAACAATAAAGGATTGTCGGCTATCGGAGGGCTCAAGATTGGAGGGTTGCTAAGGTACACCTTTATCTTGTCGAAGGCTTCTTGGTATGGGGGTTCCACTCTTTGGTCGAACCCTTCTTCAACAGTTTGAATACGGGCTCATAAATCATGATCAGCTGGGATATGAGTTGGCTAATGTACTAGATTCTACCTAAGAACCCTCGGATCTCCTTCTCAGTTGTGGGTGGGGGCATCTCAACTATAGCTTTAATCTTGGCAGGTTTCACCTCTATTCCTCTCTTGCTCACCATGAAACCTAGCAACTTTTTGGCTATCACCCTGAATACACACTTCTGGGGGATTAGCCTCACATTGCACTGTCTCAACCTCTCAAAAGTTTCTCAACACTGTGCAATGATCCTCCCACTTCCTTGACTTGATGATCATATCATCTACATACACCTTAACCTCTTATGAATTATGTGATGGAACAAGGTGGTAGCGGATCATTAGTATATAGCCCCGGTAGTCTTCAAACTGAAGGGCATCATGGTGTAGCAAAAGGTGCCCAAGGAGTTATGAAACTTATTTTCTCCTAATCCTCGGGAGACATCTTTATCTAGTTATACTCTGCGAAGCAATCTACGAAAGATACCAACTCATGCTTGGTTGTATTGTCTATGATCATATCTATTATAGGCAAAGAAGAGTCGTTCTTGGGGGAAGCTCAGTTTAGGTCTCAGTATTCAACACACATTCTGACTTGACTAATTGGCTTAGGGACTAGTGTCATGTTGGCTATCCAGGTAGGGTACTCGATGACTGATGAATCCAATATGAAGTAATTTCATAGCCTCCTCTTTAACCTTAAAGGACCACTCCGGCCTCAGCTTACGCAGCTTCTACTTGAAAGGCTTGGCTTCAGGTAAGGTAGGTAGGTGTTGTTTCACAATCGACGGGTCTATACTGGGCATGTCACTATATGAACAAGCAAATATATCTACAAATTCCCTAAGGAGTGCAGTGATCTCTTCTCTCTTCCCTCATCTAGTCTAGCCCTTATTTTGATTTCTTTTATATTTTTAGGCATGCCTAAGTTGACTTTGATTGTTTCCCTGGCCACTAGCTTCACAAGACTAGATTCCCCGATTTTGATTTCTTTCATCATTTATTTTAACTAATTTTATTGGTCCATTAAGTGTGATTCATCATTAAATATATTGATTAACTTATCATAACCTGTATCAGCAACCAAGGTATAATAAACATCAACCATCATATTATCAATCAAACAGTCTAGAAAACATAATAAGTGAGCAAATTCAAATTGGCTAAGGTGATATAAGCATACCAACCTTTCGGTTCTAGAGCATTTTTGGCGGCAGGACTTCCTCTGGTAATCTCTCCTATAGTCAGCGGTCCATACTCGATCATCTAATTTCGTGCATCACCCCGTGCTAGAGTGATTAGGCTTGCGGAGTTCTCAATTTGGTCGTCCACTTCACAGATAAGCATGAGGATATGCATATTAGTGAAGTATGTTGTCATCACTTTTAATTCCATCAAATCCATCCAATCTGACACATCTTCAGCATCTGGCTCAGTCGGGACTGGCAGTTCCTCATCTTTGACCCATTCACAATCATAGAATATTGTACATACTTTGATCTACTTCCCCGTTTCCACATTGTTGGCTCCGAAAATCCATAGACAGGCCTACTCTCTCCTTCTTTCACAAAGCATCTATTTATGGTAAAGACATTGGTCATGCTTTTGATGTTCGGGCGCTCCCAGCTTTTTCTTTCTTAGCTTGCATCATTTTCCTAATGTCCTTCTTCTTCTTCTCTTTCTTAGTTAGCTTATACTTAAGCTGAATTGAGAAGTTTCTTCGACTATAGGACCGTGCATGTCTTTTGGAGCAAATTGGAGGATAAGGCTGAATGTAATTACCCTTCTGTTCTCAAAATCTCAAAATTTTGGAATAGTTTAGGCCCAAAAGATTATCGGGTAAGTAGTAAAACTTTTTCGCATAGGATGCACCATCGTGTTACTATACGGGGCAAACAGGAGGAAGTTTTTACCGTGACAAACTTCCTTGTATTTGAGACACTGTACCAGGCTATCCATCTTGAATCCACTAAGCTGAACATCAAAGGAATCATGTGGCACCTGAACAATATCCTTGTCCTTCTCTACCTACTCAATCTGAGGCAACTGTGAATCTCTAATTGTGGTGAAAATAGCCTTGTCCAAGAGAAATTTAACCTTCTGGTGCAATGTAGAGGGGATTGCACATATAGAGTGTATCCATGGTCTTCCTAACAGGACATTAAATGATGCAGATATATCCAAAACTTGAAACATAACCTCAAACTTAGCAATGTCAATAGCTGTGGAGAGTTTGATTGTACCAATCACTTATGTTCGAGTATTCTTGTAGGCTCAGATGGCTTGGTTGGAAAGGATGAACTCTGCGGGGTCAATGCTAAGGGCTTGAACAGTGCATAGGGGGAAAACATTCGAGGCAGAACCATTGTCTATGAGAATAAAAGGAACCCTCTTACCAAGTGCTCACATGATGATACAGAGCGGGTCATTGTGGCCTGGTCCTGATTTGGGCAAATCTAATTCAAAAAAGGTGACTTACATTTATGTAATGTATAGCTGTAGCACCTGGGATAGGTATTCTGGTTGGGTTTGGATCGATATTTAGGCCTTGTTGAGTAGTTTGATAAGTGTTTGTTGGTGGGAGTGTGAGGCAGATAACAATCCCTATATGGAAATATTGGCTTGGGTCTTCTTCAACTGGCTTAGGACTTCATCATAATGAGGGTTTTGAGAAAACAAGAGGTTAGATATGGTTGGCTAGGGCGCAATTTGCATAAAAACCATTTTTTCCATCATACTCTTCCTCGCCTGTGAAGGCCTCGCCTTCCATCAATTCTTCCCATGTAATTACATCACAAAACTGCACCAGAGAATTACATGCTGAAACTGACTTTTAAATTGGCTGGTTGATAGGAACAATAAAGACAGATGGGTCCACGACTGGTCAGCTTTCATTAATGTACTTAATCTTGTGAGATGGCAAGGGTTTTTTCCTAAAATTTGGCTTCACTTGAGAGTAGACTTCGCCTTTATCAGTGAGGTCTTTGATGGGGTATCTGAGTGTCATGCATCTCTCTATAAAAGTGTCCTTTCCCGTAATGATATGCGCAAAAAACCTTCACATCATATCCTTCTTGTATTACTGTTGGCATAGGGGCAGGCGGCAAGTTAGATATCATACCCTTTCTTAACAAATTGCTCGAAGACTTTAGGCAATGGTGCATTTAACGTCATGAATTTCCCCCTAGGTTCTGGAGCGGCCTCTCATGACACTGTCTGGGGTGCTTGCATATTGTTGACATTATTGGCAGTGGTTTGCTTGGGCTATGAATTAGAACTCCTTGGACCTGCTCGGTGTACCCCTGGCTTCAACTCACAAAAGATGGTTTCCTTATTGATAGCATCTTCTATCTATATGAGGGACCCCATAAGTGCCTTAAATGACGTGTGGTAGTGGCTAATGATATAGTCATGGTATAGGAGAAGCAGATTTTTCCTTATGATATTCACTTGTTCTTCCTCCGTTAGGCAGTTCACTGTTTGAGTTTCCTTATATCTTTACCTCACGATGAAGGCTGACATTGACTCTCTTGGCTCCTCTTTCGTGGTTTTTAAATCTCTCCGGGTAATATCTAGGTTGGCATTGTACTGATACTGCTTTACAAACTCTCTCACAATATCTTCCCAAATTCGTACTCGGGCTTCGTCTAAAGTGAGCAACCAACTGGAGGCAGCACCCGCTGGAGTACGGTGGAACAATTGTATCAACTAGTTCTAATTCCATCCATAAGAGGTTAGCGTACGCATTTACATCTTGACATGGATTTTGGGATCTATGATCCTGTTGAACTTATCCATCTACGGCATCTTAAACTTGGGGGACAATTTATCCTCAAGATTCGTGGTTAGGGCACTAAGATCTAGAGGGTTGTCGGCTCTTTAAATATTGGCGATTTGTGATTCAAGTGTCGCCAGTTTGCCTTTCCACTCCAGAATAGCGGGGCGTTTAACTTCTTCATCCTTTAACTCAAACTGCCAATCATATTTTGGATCCTTCTTCTTGTCGTCTTTTTTTTTCATCCTCCATTTCCTTCCTCTTCTCTTGAGGTTGTCTAGTTCTTCAGCTCTTCAAGATTGTTGTTCTGTCAAAGTGACCAAACCATTCTGAAACTATTTCTATAGTTCACTGATAATAGGAACCAAATTTGAGATTTGTTAGGATTCCTCAGCCATTGGAGTTCATGAGAGCTTTCTGAATGAGTCCCGATACTAACCATGCCAAGCCTTTACTACATAGATAAATTTATCAAAAATTTAATTACAAATACCACAGAGATCAAGCTGGCTTGCTCATATCCTAATGGGGGTGAGGGAAATTTTCTATTCTTTGGGGTGTTTTCTTTTTTCAGATTTTTGAAAATTAAGGGATATGACTGACTAATCATCTGAGAATCTCGAAAGGAAAACTGGCCAGTTGGTCAGTGAGATTAGGGTTTGACCCTGTAAATTTTTCTGTAGGGTAACGTTTCAACTAACGGTTCAGTCATTCTGATGGATAAACCTGGAGGTTAGTCAGTGGGGTGGACTAGGGTACAAACCAGCCAGTTAAATTCTTTTTCAAGCAATGTAGTTACTGACTAACCGTTCGGTTGAGAACGCAGTTAAGCGGCCGATTCATCAAAGTCTACTCTCTTTTTGCAAGATTGCCAGTTAGCTTATAGGTTGTTCATTGGTTTCCCTACTAACATGCCTTAGGCCAATACAGGCTTTTTTCCCTAACAAAAGGCAGAACATCGAATGGTCTAGGTGTTTGTTTTCTCTCTCAACGTTGGTGTAACGGTCACTCCACCGGCTCAACTGTACCGTATACCTCCTACACTTAACTCCAGAATTTAATAGTGGGTGATCATCAGTATGCGTACAAGTCATTTAATATACCAAGACGATAGGAGGTCCCACTAGTGTGAGTCTGAGAAATTAAGGGTACAATTAAAAGATCGCCTTAAGACCAGGAGGTCCAAGGCTTTAACTGTTGGCCTCGATTGGGTGGTTGGGATAAGACGTGTACATGTTTGAGGTATAGAAATAAAAGTGAAAGTTACCATAGTTATATTGTATTGTACATGCTGCAACGTACTAAGAAAATACAACAAGGCCAACAATCCATAAAAACTTTTCAAGTCTAGTCCTCTTTATATTTCTGTCCTTAGCGGAGTCGCCACTGTAGCGAACAGCCTCAAAAAAAATCCCTTTGCCGCAAAAGAATTTTAAGAGTCGTCGTTTTATTTATTAAGCAAACTAGGAAAGTTAAGAAAAAACCAAAAAATGACTTTAAAGAGTCCAAAAGGACGACTGATCTATAGAAAACAGGGAGATGGGGGACTAAGTCACAAAGCGAGAAGGTGTTAGGCACGCGCCATGCCCTTTCGGTCTCTACTTCATTTCTATTATTTTTGGCATTAAAAACATATGACGCACAAAATATAATATAATAAAACTTATGCTAAGTTTATTTTGATGTTTTTAGCTAAACTCGACACCAGGAGTCAAGTTGCCTACCTATTCGGTCGGATTAACTGGAATCAAAATCGTCGTAGTTTGACTCTGGTCCAATTAGAAGCAGTCTACATTTTGAGACTTAGACCTAGATAAGGAAATGTAAAAGACTCTTTTAATTTTTGAATAGAAATGTGGCTACGCAAAATGGAAGACAATCTAAAGTGATCTCCTAAGCTAGAAAACTATTATACTATTACCTCTTGAAGTAGCTTGTCTTGAGGACCTGATCCACGATGCAAAGAGATCAAGAAAGAATTTAGGTGAGTTTGAATTGCTAAACTTCTCAATAGAGCTAGAGTATCACTTCATGTAGAAATGGTACACAAGCTCTAAAGAGATAAGCTTTTGGACCGAAGATCAAGACCAAGACCTCTGAAAATGCAGTCCAAAGGCCTTATTTATAATGCTTAGGGTCGCAAAATTTGATAAGATGGATGGATATAAGTCAGAATAATGGATAAAATTATAGTTTGACAGAAGTCAAGTAACCGTCCAGTTAGTCAAAAACTGGCCTTTCCATCCCATAAATTCGAAATGATTTTTTCCAAATTTCGAGGCATTATCTGACCCATAATGTCGATCATTATCTCTAATTTTGCAGATGAGATGTACCACATTCAGGATAATTCATCTTCCACCAGATAAATGATGGATTTAATATTTGCATCAGGGATAATTCACAGATTAGTTCCCTAAATAATCTAGACAAACTAAGTAAATTAGAATAATCTAGACATTGGACTGGACTGACACAATTAGGGCGGAGTGGACCATTTCACTAACTGGATTGGACTGGACTTGACCTTGACAACTGGACTCAGACAGTTAAACTTAACTAGACTAAATTAACTAATTAAGTCACATTACCAAGCCTATACTCAATAATACACTTTAATTAATAAGAAAGCCCATTAATTTTATTTCAATAATAACGACAAAAATAGAGTGTATACACCAAACATATGATTTTTTTTTGCTTCAACCCAACAACTGAGGTTGAGTGAACTATGTACTTGTCGGATAAAGGAAAATCAAAACCACATAATTTTGACCGGGCCTTTGGGAAAGCGACCTAAATCTCGGTCATTGAAACAAATTTTCCTACTTTGATAAAAGACAAATTTAGAACTTTTTTTTATTTATGGTTTTTGGATTATTAACCGAGACAAGTTGGCATGGAAGGGGGAAACAATCTAGACTTAACTAGTCTATACTAGAAACCAAATGTAAATGTTATCTTGAGACTTTGCTTACTTAGAAGACATCGGATGACCACCAGACAGATCCACGATGCGAGTAGACTAAGAAAATAAGGGTGTTTTGTAACGCCCCAAGTTAGGATTATCTCAACTCGGCTGGAGCATTACGACACATCAGTTGATCACATCATACTGATAATACAACTCACTTGGTAATTAAACCATTCCATACAAAATGAAAGAGTTTACTTCTACAAAACTTACCTAGCAAGCTTTCTGCTAAATCTCAGAGTTGACATACTGTTCTATTCAAATACAACTTAGTTCACAAATGTACAAGTGTCCCCTTGCCCCTCTTCTCACCGTGCCTCACACCTTTTTCTTGCCTTTCGAGAGACCGGCTACTCGATCTAAAATAGTGTGGGTAAAAATCCGTCAGCCCACTGGCTCAATAAGATAATCAAAGACATTTAATGTAACTTTCAACTCAAGAATATTCATAATGCACGCTATTCTACATGTTCACATTACACATATCACACGTTCACACTTAGTTGATCATTACAAGAGTTTACTATTCCCGAATTCAGTCTCATCAATAGACCACCCTTATGTCACCACACCGGGGCTATAAGATCGCAACTTTGCCTCGGCCAAATACAAAGTAACCAAAAACAAATGAACACTGATACTGCCTCGGGTAGCAGTCAGAGACATAATTGTTCTGCTCATATGCTGCACCGCTACTCAAGCACAATCAAATCGACCCCCAATCATTTGAATGGGGTACGCCAGGGATGACCCGATTGCTGGCAAGATGGAGCACGCAGTCGCATACGTTCGTGACCGAGTTCGGGGAGATCGGGCCGACGTTACTCGATGTGTTGATGCTGACAGGGTTGCCGATACACGGGGAGGTGGATGCACGGGTGACCCGGCTGAGCGGGGAGGAGCGGTTGTTGCAGACGCAGCTACTGGACATTTTGGCGGAGACGAAGAGGCACTGGAAGGGGACGTACGGTGGGTGGCTGCGCCAGTTCTACGGCACGCCGCAGGCGAGGACAGGCCAGAAGTTGGGCAATGCTGCCCAGTTCGTGATGGGTCCGTATCATGGCAGCGATCGGTACGAGTTGGTGGCGTTTTTGGCAATGTTCTTATCGAGGTAAAGTTTGTACTGTCGTGTGATTATTCGTGAATATATCGTATGTCCTGCTTGCCCTGTAAAACGTCAAACTGACATATGTTGCCGGTCGTTGTTTGCAGGTTTGTGTTTGAGGGGACACCTGAGGATGGCATTTCCCCGAGGGTGTTTCCCTTGGCCATTAGGATGGCGCAGGGAAGGCGGGTCGGCTTGGCTCCGGTGTACTTGGGCACGTTATACTCGCGGCTAGATCAGTTCGTGAATGACGTGAAGCGGTCGTATGGTCGGTATCAGGTGGCGACATACGTGGACTGGATGTTTTTGCAGAGGTACCTGTACGAGTGCTTTCCAGGGTACCGTCCTGACGGGTACCCACTCGCACACCCGTCACCGACGATGGGGACAGTGACCCGTCCAGGCAGGTCGCGGCAGGTGGCGTTGTGGTGTAGCGGGTCTGGCTTTTGCTTGGGCAGGCATCAGGAGGCCGGGGTGCCCGTTGGCACAGATTCTAGACAAACGGGGGGAATGTGAGCGACGGCCCTATATGGAGATGCATGCGTCATATGGTACGCCGCCATGGCTGCACGTGCAGGAGGTGACGACAGATCTGAGGCGGAGAGGCGAGCTAGCGCCAGGACAGCTGGCGCTATCGGTCGCGTATTTTCCCGGCTGGCTTCCGGTATTGACAGATGATGGCGGGAAGCCCGCCGAGTGCTGCTATTATGTGGCGAGGTATTGCCCGGACCGTCTGTCGTTGGCGTTCGGGTACGATCTAGAGCCCCCGTGCGGTTATGACAGCCCGTGGAGTGTGGCGACGGCTTTTGGGTATACACTATATGACAGAGCCCGCGAGTGGCCGGCACCGACGACAGAGTGGAGGCAGCCAGGGACAGAGGTGGCAGGGGCGGTGACCGCGGATTATGCGCATTGGTGGGAGCGACTGCGAGGGAGCTGGGCCGGATGGCTGGCACAGCCGTCAGGCACACGTCGACAGGTAGATGTGTTCGCATGTGACCGAGCCCTGAGTTTGATATCGGCCACAGTCGCGAGGCAGTGCGGGATGCTGTCACTGGTGACCGGGAGTTCTGTTCCGAGCTCCGAGAGGGAGGCGGAGGAGGATGTCGTAGAGTTGGGGGACGCTGCTCCCGGGGAGGACCGTGGGGAGGAGCCTATTGCCGAGGTGCCGAGGGTGCCGGGGGCCGGCAAGGGGCCCTTGTCGGCATTGCGAGTGGGGATGATGGAGACAGCTCGTCAGGCTAGTGCTGGTACCTCAGCCCCACACCTATCAGGGGCGAAGAGGCCGCGCGACGTATTAGAGGAGCTAGACTCTGAGGTTTGCTTCTGTCCTTTCTTTTTGTCGTATAAATATGGTTTGCATATTGCTCATAATCTGTGAACTGACAGCGGTTTTGCCAGGGGGACGAGGAAGAGGCGGTCGCGGGGGGGAGCGAGGCCGAGACTGAGATCGCAGGCGAGGAGGCTATGGCAGCCGAGGCCGGCAGATTAGTTGACAGTGACGAGACCGAGGCCGTTGAGCTATTGACGGCCAGTGTGCCGAGGAGGGTGAGCCCATTGCCTGCTACTGAGGAAAGGTGGGGGCACTATACGGCGGAGAGGGGAGCGATACGGTGATGTTCGACATTGACGAGGACTGGTGGACAGGCATGGAGACGCAGGTTGTGGGAGGTGATGGTGGCCAAATGGCGGAGCCTGAGTCTGTTGTTGCTGCCTCGATTCGTGAGCGAGAGACACCGGTTCAGGCCGTGGTGGTGCGACGGCATGACACATTGCCGGAGTCCGTGGTTGAGGTCGGAGCTACTCTTCTGGCGATGCACTCAGCCACGATTGGGGCGCAGAGGGCGGGTGGGATGTCGGAGATTTCTGCAGCGGGCGGCAGTGGCGCGACAGTCGGAGATATGAGTAGAGGATCCTCGAGCGGTCAGGTGGATGTGGCAGCTTGGGGGGGCCTCCAGCTACCAGCGGAGACTGTGCGCCGGTTAGAACTGGTGAAGGCAGCGTTCCCGCAGACATTCGAGAGCGTGGTGGTAGAGAACCCAGTACTACGGATGTGGGTGTCTGCAGGGTTTATGGAGTGGTTGCTGTCGTTCGCCAGTGTGCCGTCGTCGGGTTGGACTGCAGAGTTCGTTGCTCGGTCGCTTTCAGAGTTCGCTCCGTTCACATCGCTAGGTATGCAGCTGGACTGGCTAGCAGATTTCTTTAGATCGAGGAGCGTCAGCCACGATATGGATGAGAGGCGTGCAGTCGTGGTTATGCGGGAGATGTTGCTGGAGCGGCGCCGCACAGGATTAGAGGCAGAGCGGTCAGAGATCACGGCAGAGTTGGCCGGGATTGACATGCAGGTGGCAGAGATAGAGAGACAGCTTGTCGATTTGCAGAGGCAGTTGTCCGATCTACAGAGGCGGCGAGGTGAGGTGGACGGGCGGGAGTCAGAGCGGTTAGGGCGACAGGCCGAGCTTGATGCTGGATGGTCAGAGGTACAAGCGGAGCGGGAGGTACTTCAGGCATTCAGCTCCCACCCAGTTGCATCGCTGTTGTCTAGACTTTCCTAGCTTGTATGTTACTTTGCCGTAGTTGTAGTGCTTAACGACGGCTAGTAAACGTTTGATGTATATGTACATATTTTCGATGGTCTCGGCTTATTGTATGTTATGTTCGGTTGCTCTCTTCTTTTTTCTTTTTTTTGAATGTCTTGCTTGTTTCGGTTACTTGTGAATGCTCTCCCATTCCCGCTCGTAGAAAGTGACTTAGGAAGCATAGGTTGAGAATGAGTGCCAGCTGGGCAGAAGTTGAGGTAACAGCATGACTTTGTATTGATAGGACGCGGTACAAAACACCGTTACATGACTAGTGTAGAACGCTACACAGATCAACAAAAAAATACAAGTCTGCAAGCAATGTCGCATGTACAAAAATGCTACGAGGGCGCGTTCTATGATGCGACTACACATAATACTTCTTCAGGTAGCGGCCGTTGATGGGGGCCGAGACCTGACCGTCGTCGTGGTTGAGCAGGAGGTACGAGCCATTAGTGCGGGCTTCGTGCACCGTGAAAGGGCCCTCCCAGTTTGGCGTGAATTTAGGAGCTGACATGTTGGCCCGCACATGCTTGGCAGCTTGAAGAACAAGGTCGCCCTCGATAAACGAACGTGGCTTGACGGTCTTCCCATAAGCTTTCGTGAGCTGCTCATGATACTTCTTCATGCGGCGCAGGGCCGTGGCTCGTCGTTCGTCGAGGCCGTCAAGTGCCGCCAGCCGGGCTGCTTCATTTCCGAGACTGCTGCTTAGGGAAAGTCGAGCCGATGGTTCTGCGATCTCGGCAGGTACCACACACTCGTCCCCGTAGACGAGAGAAAGGCGTGGCCTTTGTCGCTGTGTGCATGGATGTTCTGTAGGCCCAGAGTGCCAGATTCAGTTGTTCGGACCACGACCGGTCGGCGTCATGCACCATTCGCGATAATACTCGTAGCAAAGTCTTGTTGGACGCTTCAGCTTGACCATTACCTTGCGGGTAATAGGGAGTTGATGTGGCATGGCTGATGTTGTACCTTTCCATGAGAGTTCGAACCTCTCGGTTAATGAATGGGGTGCCATTGTCAGATATAATACATCGAGGGATGCCGAAACGACAGATGACGTCGCGTAAGAAGTTGGAAACGGCACCTCCCGTGGCTCTCCGCAGAGGTACGGCTTCAACCCACTTCGTAAAGCGTTCAGTAGCAACCATGATCCATGAATGGCTTCTGGACGGCGGGTGGATGGGGCCGATGAGGTCGAGGGCCCAAGAATGAAATGGCCAAGGTGCTGAGATCATGTGCAAGTCGGATGCTGGCGAGTGTATCCTGTCGGCGTGCCGCTGGCAGGGTTGGCAGCGTCGGACATGCGAGATGGAGTCGGATTCCATAGTCGGCCAATAATACCCCAATCTTAGTAATTCTGCATACAGCTTCTGGGAGCCTTGATGTTCACCACAATCACCATTGTGTACTTCGTTAATGACTTTGACCACTTGGGCACCTTGCAAGCATCGCAGGGTGCGTCCCGAAAATCCCTTGCGAAATAACTCGCCTTCCGTCACAAAATACCTGACTGCCTTGCGCTTGATGGATCGTGCTGAGCCGCGGTCAGGTGGTAGAATCCCGTGGGATAGATACTGGATGAAAGGCTGGCGCCAGTCACCCTCGATGTCAATGACAAGAGCTTCGGCACCGTCGGGTGCATACAGGCACTCGGGACAATCCTTTTGTATATCCGAGGCGTCCTTGGCCATGGATGGCCAATATAATCCCATACGCTGGAGGCGACGATACAGAGGGGGACCGTCGAAGCCACAACACTTCTGGTGGCCGAGCTGTAATTTGTGTTTTGCCTCTTCCGGTGCCAAACATCTTGCTAGAGTGCCTCCGGGACACCGCCTGTATAAGACATCTCCCATCATTGAAAAGTCTGTAAGGGTGGAGGCATGAGCAAGAGATGGCGCTTTAAGTTTGTCGATGATAGGTTGCCTCCAATCGTCCGCAGTAACGTCCCTCGGGACTAGGTTCAGTGCTGTGCATGGTTCCATTCTCTTGACGATGGTTAGCATCCGTTGTTCACCATCGACCTCTATCTTTGACGCGATCGTGGCCAAGCAGTCCGCATGTCTGTTGTGGCACCTATTGTGATGTTCATACTGGACATGACCGAGTCTTCCTTCCAAGTGTTGCACCAAGGCACGATAAGGTGCCAAGGCTGGTTCTTTGACCGCGAACTCCCCGTCCGCCTGCTTCATGACCAGATTTGAATCTCCTTTCACACACAGCGCCTTAGCCCCCATACTGACGGCGATCATGAGGCCAATGACAAGTGCCTCGTATTCAGCTTCGTTGTTAGACACCGGGAATGCAAGTTTGAAGGATAATGAAGTGGTAACACCGTCTGGTGCCCGCAAGACTATGCCGGCACCCCCTTGCCGGAGGGGCGTGCCATTGGGGCCTTTGCTAGTGGCAGAGCCGTCGAATTCAAGCGTCCACAGTCCATCGATGTCGGTGATCAGGGCTGTCTCCTCCCCCGGCAGTTGATCCGATATCGGTTCACATTGTTGGCGTGGGAAGAAGGCCAGGAGGTCTGCGAGTGCTTGGCTCCGCAGAGCTGTAGGATTCTTGATAGATAAACCGAATTCGGCCAACAGCAGCAACCACCGTGTGAGTCGGCCAGACAGGGCGGGACGTGTAAGCATGTAACGGAGCGGGTCAGCCTTGGTGACGAGTGTGATCTGATGCGCTAGAAAGTAATGTCTGAACTTCTGTGAGGCGTACACCAAGGCTAGACAGTGTTTCTCGAGCTCGGAGTAGTTGGCTTCGGGCCCTCTGATCACTCTACTGAGGTAATAAACAGGACGCTCGACACCTTCGACTTCTTGGGCAAGCAAAGCCCCGATGGATCTGGGTGTGGAAGTCAGGTAGAGTAGGAGTGGGATGCCCCGTTGTGGTACGACCATGGTTTGCGGTGACATGAGGACCGCCTTAATCTGTTCAAATGCTTGCCGTTGGGGCGCGCCCCAATTCCACGGTGCGCTTTTACGCGTCAAGTGTTGAAATGGCGTAATGAGCTCGGCCAGTGCGGGTATGAAGCGTCGGAGGTAAGAGACCTTGCCGAGGAAGCTCTTCAGTTGCTTTGTGTTCTTGGGGGGGGGCATTTCTTGGATGGAGGCTGCTTTCGAGGGGTCAACGTCGATGCCCTGTCGACTGACCAAGAACCCGAGGAACTTGCCGGAGGAGACTCCGAAGGCACATTTCAATGGATTCATCCGCATGTTATACTGGCGGCAACGATCAAAGACCGCTTGAAGGTCGGTGAGGTGATCACTTTCCTTCCTGGATTTGATAATAAGATCGTCGACATAGTCTTCCACAGTATGGTGTATCATGTCATGGAATATTGCTGTCATAGCCCTTTGATACGTAGCACCCGCATTCTTGAGGCCGAAAGGCATAACTTTCCAACAAAAATTACCCATAGGAGTGCGGAAGGCTGTCTTGGCGCTGTCGTCGGGGTTCATGCGAATCTGATTATAACCTGCGAACCCATCCATGAAAGATAAAGTTTCATATCCGGCGGCGGCCTCCGTGAGCATGTCGATATTGGGTAGTGGAAACTCGTCCTTGGGGCATGCCCTATTCAAGTCCCGAAAGTCGATACAGACGCGGACTTGGCCATTCTTCTTTTGTACAGGGACGACATTAGCCAGCCAAATAGGGTGAGTGATAGGTTCGATGAAGCCTGCGCGCAGGAGGCGTTCAATCTCTTGCTTGATTTTCAATTCGAGCTCGGGGCAGAATGTCCGCGGGTGCTGTCGGCTAGGGATGGATCCGGTAGCAATGTTGAGATGGTGTGTGACTAAGGCAGGATCCAGTCCGGGCATCTCATTGTAGCTCCATGCTAAGACATCACGATACTCGTGCAGGAGGGAAACCAATTCCTCTCTTCGGCCGGGGGCGAGTTTTGTGCCAATGTAGGTGTGCCGCGGTTCTTCGCCCGGGTCGGCCAGGTTGATTTCTTCAATATCTTCAGCCTGAGGTCGAGGGCCATCCTCATAGCAAGGTGGTGCCGCGCCGGGGGTGAGGTCAGGATCTGGCTGGCAATGCTCGGCCGTGCGGCACCATTCAGTCTCTCCAAGGGGGTCGGGGTCGAGGGGGTCTGAGGAGGGACCGCCTGGAGCCCCTGCATACCGTCATAATTGATAGATGATCTTGCCGTCCTTGACGATACGTCGAAAGGCCGGCTCAGCCTTTTGCTTCTTGGACTTGGGGAAGAAGGGGGGAATTGGTCGTGGCAGCAGGCGGAAGCGGTGGGGTTGACCCATTATTCTTGTTACTTCTCCCGGTTTTGTCCTTGGGAAGCTTGTCCCCGCACAGCTCATCCCAGGTCGGCAGCCTGGTAGAATGTACATGAGTAGCATTCTCCCCATCCTCGGCGAAATTAGTGAAGAAGGAGGCCTCGGCGAAATAAGACTCGGCGCATTCAAAGGGGGCTTTGGTTGCAGGGATTGTCATTGCTACCTCATGTCCCGTAGAACCGGCTACCAGCTTCACACATTGATGGTATGTTGAGGGAACGGCCTTGTTGTCGTGGATCCATGGTCTCCCGAGCAGGAGGTGAAAGGCAGACTCGCTGTCTATTACGTGAAAAGTAGTGTCGCGACGGACAGTTCCGACCATGAGGTCGATGGTGATATGGCCGAGGGTCGACTGAGGACCCTGTCCAAAGCCGGTAATATTGACGGGGTCACGGATGATTTTCCTTGGGGGAATGCCGGCCTGTTGCAGGGTGATGAGGGGTATGATGTTGATCGAGGCGCCGCAATCAACCAAGGCACGACGGAAGCCCGTGCCATTAACAGTACACTCTAAAAATAGCGGCCGATTGTGATGCTCGATCGGCGGCGAGTCTTCATCCGAGAAGACTAAGGCCGTGGAGGGGATGTGACGTAATTCAGCCTGGGCGGCGAAGCATTCGGAACCGAGGCCGGTGGTGACCTCGAGCAGGCAATTGGAAAGGTAAGTCCGGGCGGCGGGTGAAAACCCCATTTCATCAAAAAAACTTTTGATCTTCGTCATCTGTCGAAGGGGAGGCATCGACTGCTTAGCTGGAGGAGGCACGAGGGTCAGTGTGGGCTCTGCCGGGGCTTCGTGGATTACAGGCTCGACATGGTCAGTGACAGCCATAAGGGCCTGGTGCTCCCTACTGTTGCGATGCGGTGGGTAGGGATCTTTGCGCACATCGTTATTTTTCCGTAGCTGCAGGTCGCCCGACGCTACCTTCCTTGCAAAGATGGTTCGCAGTGCATTGCAATCTTTGAGCGGATGGCCAAGGGCTCGATGGAAAGGACAGTAGGTGGGCCTGGCCTTTTCTTCGTCTGTGATATTGGTCCGCATTGGTGGCAGTTGGAAATTTTTGTCATGCGCCACCCATTCGGCCAAGAGTTCCTTCACTGTATTCAGATCACAGGGATAGTCAGGTGCGGGTCTTTGTTGCCTTCGCTTGTCGGAGCCTTGGTTCACATCTGGAAGCTGACGCTTGAAGCCTGCATAGTTGTTGTTGTCGTTGCTACGTTGAGTGATAGGTGCATCTGCTGAGGCCAACAGCGTACTTTGCGGTCGAGGCTTCCATGACTTGACAGGACCAACTGTCTCGTAAGTTCGTCGGGCTGCCTCCTTGAGGTGTCCCCATGACCTTAACTGTAGGTTCTCGATATGCACTCGGTAGACGTCAATCATATTTTTGATGCATATGGGAACCAACGTTTCGTCTTTGCTGAAATCTGTGCACTCAAGGCACTTAAGATGAAAACGATGCACATATTTATTCAAGTCTTCCCCCTGGTTCTGGCGAATGCCAGCAATATCAACGATAGTCACGCGCTCGGTCTCGTAATGAAATTTGTCTAAGAACAGCTGGACCATGTCGCCCCAGGTGTGGACGGTCCCTGCGGGGATCTGGTGATACCAAGTGTAAGCCAAGCCCGTAAGGGACTTGTGGAATTCTCTCAACTTCAAGCTGCTTCCTGTACCATACTGCTCCAAGGAGCCTGCAAACCTTGTTAGATGTTCACGGGCGTTTCCCTCACGTCCGTTGAAGAGCACAAAGTTTGGTTGCTTGTACTTGATGGGGTAGGGTGCGATGGCGATATCATTAGCGTACGGGGCGTGTCCGGTTAGACGGGTTGAGGAGTCCGGCTCGGAATTCCTCGACAGGCGACGGACAAGGGCCTCCAAATCTGACTGAGTGACATAGTTGGAGGATGGTGCCTCATTGCCGGTCAAGGGGTGATGACCGCCTGGTGCGTCGCGAGCCCCCGAGCCCCCAGATGGCACGGCTTGATGAACGGGGACATGGGAGGGTTGGTATGGTGCAGGTGCTGGCAGGGGCAGCTGTGCAGGGGCAAGTGTGGGTTGGCGAGACATGCCCATCACTTGGCCGGGGGTTTGGTGTTGCTCAACTGGATAGGGATTAGGTTCCATCTCGATGGAGTCATGCGTTTCGGAGGAGCTTCTTGCCGGCGTCAGATGAGATGGTGTGACAGCGGGGGGAATCTGCTGCAAGACTGGCCCGAGATCCGTGTGTAGCTTGCGGGGCGGCACTGCAGAAGGAGATATGTCGGCTACCGGCAGCGACGGTGTTGCGAGCCCTACCGCCAAGGGTCTAGATGTCCAAGGCGGCGGTAGTCGCGACACTGGGGCCGGGGCGATGTCAAAAGCTGGCCCCGGTCCTGAAGGCTGGATTGATGGAGCGGCCTGCTGTGAGGACAGGGCTTGTATGGATTTTTGCATGTCCATAATGGCGGCTAGTAGAGTGGTCTGTGAATCTTGCAGAGTGGTGATGGTTGGAGTGAGTTGCTGGATGGCTGCATTTACGAGCACTTGTACGTCGGGGGTAGTGGTCGGCAGCTGGTCTCGGAGCCGCGTGGCGCTAGTCTCTCCTGATCACCGAGGTGGTGTTCTTGCATGGCGGGGTTGGGTCCTTGGCTGGTCGCCCTAGTAGCTCTCCGTTGCACAGGCATAATGCCTAAGTCCGGAAGGTATGCAAACCGCAATACGATGCTCACCTCCCCAGCGGAGTCGCCAAAATGATGGTGCCGGAAATGGTTCGATGATACGTGGAGGTGCCACAAAGGATGCGGTCTGAGTTGGCTTCCAGGTAGGCAACGTGGGAGACAGCAAGGACGGCGCAAGGGCCGAGGACAAGGCTCCCCAGACAGGTCGTGAGGGGTGGCAGTGCTGCGCAGGCAAGGTGACGATGAACAGGACCGACAGTCTGCAGT
>JAVXUP010004927.1:0-24346 GCA_033070095.1 Escallonia herrerae | reverse complement strand
TGGATTGGCGTTTACACGAGGAGGTATTTTTCTGCGGGCATGAAAACGACGGGCAGGAGTGAATCTATGAATGCCACGTTCGATAGTTATGTGGGTACAGCTACCAATTTGAAGAGTTTCGTCACATCCGCACAAAAAGCGGTTGCTTCGTTGTTCGTAAAAGAAAGGGCTGCAGACTTTGCAACCACGTACAAACAAAGGAGAAGGTTGCTTGAGACCCCGCTGGAGCTGAACGGTGCCAAAGTCTATACGAAGGAGATCTTCTTGCTATACCAAGTAGAGCTGCAAAAATCAGGACGATACAGTATAAACAAGGTGGCAGAAATGTCTACGCGTGAGTACAAGGTTTATTCGCTCGTGAATGACCTCGTCCCTGAGAAGCTGCGCAGAATTTATACGGTGAGCCATGACACATTGACGGATTCGGTGACATGTGTTTGCAAGAAGTTTGAGTTCCATGGCATCCTGTGTAGACACATTCTGCGGTTTTTCACCCAGAAGAATATCAGGACAATCCCCGATAAATACGTCCTGCCACGGTGGACGAAAGGTGCAAACAGGTTGCACGGTACCATTGCCTTTCCGGAGCACCCGTATACTGACTTTGAAGAATCAGAGACGTTGCGGTATAATCATCTGGTGACAATGTTCACCCGTTTGTCCGTAAAAGGTGCTGCTACAATGGTGGATATAAACATCTCCTCGAGGTAGCTCAGCAGCAAGAGCCCATCGTCGACCAGTTGGAAGCAGCTTCAGTCAGCAATGCGGTTGACACTGAGCCTACAACGGGATCAGAAGATGACGAGCCGGGGGAGGAAGACGACAATGATATCCGGCCTTTGGATCCAATTATATCGCAAACGAAAGGCCGCAAGAGATCTACGCGGATGAAAAGCTCTATTGAACAGGCAACTCAACCTAAAAAGCTGAGAAGGTGTGCATTGTGCAACAAAATGACCGACCATGACAAGCGGAACCATTACAAGGCACTGGGGATAAGTCCAGGGGGTTTGCAAGACGAGGAAGAAGATGACAACGCCGAAGATGAGGAAGAAGCAGCTGCAGTGGACCTTTAGTTTTTTGTATAAACCATCAAACCTGTTTGACATTTGTAATAATACGTAATATTTTTTTGATGAGATTATCTTTCTACCGAAGACCAGAAGGTTATTCTGATGGACCTATTAGAGTCGCCATCAAATCTAACATTAGGTTTTTTTTATTTGCCCTGTCCGCTACATAATGTATCGGACGGCGCTGTAAGTCTTCAAACTCCAACACTTAGAAGTTTTTTTATTTTTTGAAGTTCTAGAATGTCCACTACACAATCTAACGAACAGCGCTGCAAGGTCTTAAAACTCCAACACTTAGAAATTGTTTGGGTTGCTTTATGTCCGCTACACAATTTAGCGGACGGCGCTACAGAGTCTTAAAACTCCAACACTTAGAAATTTTTTGGAGTTCTTTATGTCCGCTACACAATCATGCAGACGGTGCTCTTATTCAATGTAGTCCGCTAGACAATTAACGGATGGAGCCTCATTCAAAAACTCTTGGTATTCTTTGTGTTTGCTAAACAATGTAGCGGATGTCAAAGTGCTTTTAAATATTAATCAGATCGGTCATTCTTCTTTCTCCTGTTTCTCTATCTATCTAGAACATCTCACCCACCCGCAACCCCCTCTACGGCGACCCACGTTTCTTGCAACACCACTGTCCTCCCCCGACGCTGCGCTACCTCCAGCGACAGCCCCATCCTCCCCTCAACGCCGCGACGCCTCCAGTGACATCCCCGTCCTCCCTCCGGCGACAGATCCGTCCTGATGGCTTCTAATTCGGTGAACAGGGACGTTTCAGTCAGCAGACACTTCTTCAAGGTCATGATGCCTGGTTTTCATACAGAACTTTAGGCCATCCCTCTTTCTCTGTGTTTTCATGTGCGCTAAAAGTTTTATCTTAGGTTGAAAACTTACCTGTCTTACTGTATTATGAATATGTTAGGCCATACCGGTAGCCTTTTGCAGATTGCTTACCACAACGAGATCAAATGAAGCAACTTTAACCAGCCGCAAGGGGTCATGGCTTGTTAAAATCAAGAATAAGCGCGGCCAAGAGGAAATTTGTTTCGAAGAGGGTTAGAACAACTTCGTGCAGCAGCATGACCTCAATGAAGGGGACCTTGTAATCTTTGAACACAAGGGGCATATGTGTTTTCAAGTGCTGGTGTTTGATCAAAGCACTTGTGAAATAGCTTTCCCCAATGTTGAACAATTTTCTGTTAAACCCTGAATAAAATTAATCTCATTTTGAACAATTTTGTGTTATTTGAATTTGTTTGATAATTTTAGCTTCTTAATTGTGCATATGAGAATTATGATTATTGATCGCTGATTTTTGGTTAGGTCATTAATTGATGATTTTTTACTGTTAATTTTGCATTTGAGATATTGAGATTGTTGATTCCGACGCTAAAACATTTTTTCCATCGCTAATTTCATAAAAAAAAATTGAAATACGTAAAACATAATTGGCAACGGAAAATCTATCGCTAAATGCCCGCTTTAATAGACACCGTCTGGTACATTATGTCATACACGTCCGCTACTACATTGTGTAGCAAACAGCGCAGCAGAAACTCTCAACCTAAATGCCTAAAAAAAATTTGGGCATGGACGTCCGCTACACTATGTAGCAGATGGCACAACAGAAACTCTGAACTTCAACACTTAAAATTTTTTTAGGTCTTTGGATGTCCAATACACTGTGTAACGGAGGGCGCAGCACAAACTCTCACCTTCAACACTTAGAAATTTTTTGAGTCTATAGACGTCCGCTACACTGTGTAGCGGATGGGGCAGCACAAACTCTCACCTTCAACACTTAAATTTTTTTTGGGTCTATGGACGTCTGCTGCACTATATAGCACCTTCAACACTTAGAAATTTTTTGAGTCTATGGACGTCCACTGCACTGTGTAGCAGACGGCTCAGCAGAAACTCACACTTTCAACACTTAGAAATTTTTTGGGTCCATGGATGTCTTCTACACTGTGTAGCGGATGGTGCAGCAGAAACTCTCACCTTCAACACTTAGGAATTTTTTGGGTCTATGGACGACCGCTGCACTGTGTAGCGGACGGCTCAACAAAAACTCACACCTTCAACACTTAGAAATTTTTTAGGTCTATGGACGTCCGCTACACAGTGTAGCGGACGGCACAGCAGAAACTCTCAACTTCAACACTTAGAAATCTTTTTGGTTTATGGAAGTCCGCTGCACTGTGTAGCGGACGGCGCAGTAGAAACTCTTAGGTCCGCTACACTGTGTAGCGGACGCTGTAACAAAGAATTTATTGGACTTTCCCCCATTTTGTTTCCCACCATTCAATCCTTCTCAATGAGAGCAAATCAACTCAAATCAGTCAAATCAATCATCTTCAAGACAAATGAACTGATCTCAACACAAATCAAATTAAAATAATCAAGATTTATTTAAAAAAACTGTTGTAATGGTACAATGTCAACTAAGGTCCTCATGTTGAGTAGGATTCTCGTCCTTAGATGTATTTTCAATAAATCTAACCTCTCTAGGCTGGCCTTTCATAATTTGCCAAGCTATCCTATATCTAAAGCCTTCTACGCATTCTTGACTCCAGACGGCTGCCCTGAGGCACAAAATAGATTCTGGGAAAAACAAAAAACAGCATAAGACACGAGTTAACATTTACAATTGGCAAGTTACAATAAGCATTAAACAACAATCGTAAGATTACCATAGCATCCAACTGGGCTTTTTACATCCGCAGCACAGGCATGTTGATGGTATCGTCGTGGAGACTGTCGATCACCGATACGACTTTTTGTGTTGGTTCATAGCAAACCAAGTATCAGTGGCTTTCCCCTAAAAATGGGATTAGAAACACGTGGGCAACCTTGCGCTCACTGGACTATCCCTAGTAAGATATGCTCGTAGGTTAGCAGACGGTCTCCACTGGCTCAACTTTTTCTTCTCCCTTTGTTCGACCCACTCATGCCATTCAGACACTAGGAGGCTATGAAAAAAGGCATCCACCAAAAAGACGCCCGAATACTCGTTCAGCCGCTCCCGACCCCTTTCCTTCAGAATCTCCACGTAAGTAGAGACGACACCGTTGTCTAACCAACTCCCCGGAGCCAGGGAGGACATTTCTCCCCACGAGCAACAATAATCCATGCCCTCCGATGATTCACATTATACGACGCTTTGTCTCGGGGGAACCCGCTAAAATAATGCTCTTGGATTATTTGGCATTTATGCGGCTTTAGGGGCTTCAATGAATGCCTTGCACTCCTTTGGGGGGGTCGACCGGGGATATTTCCTCCTTCGGCAACAGATGGTCCAGCCCACGGGACAATGGGCAGTGTCTCGGACAGACTGATGTTTCCGAAACCCCAGTCCTGCGTGACTTGACTCTGAGAAAGGGTTGGGTTCCGAGTCCAGAAGCAAAGAGAAGGAGGGCGCACTGTACTCTTCCCACGGCGCTTGAGCCTGGCCCATGGTGCTTGGTAGTCCCCAATCACCACCCATTCCCAGTACAGAGGGACCACCTTATCCCTGGCTCACCCCCGAAGTCTGTCCCGAAGGATCACCGTATCCCTAGCTCACATAAGGGGGCTGCCACCCTATAACCCATTCCCGGGCTGACGCCCGAAGGCTGTCCTGATGCTTGGCGCAAAAATTCATACGCCAACGTGTTGGCGAAGCTCCTCGCCCATTGCATCCACCAGATCCTTTCGCTCATTAACTTCTGGAAGAAGGCGAACGAGGCATTAACCTACATCCAAAGAGATAATAAATAAGTAACTTCATACACACACTTAGAATCATCAAGTTCAATTAAAAGCACTCGTTGGGCAACTTACGAGATCGTATGCCATACACTCATCGATCTGACCCCTAGGGTGGTACTTCTCCCCGCGTTCAAACCTTACTGGAGCTACTCTCCTCCGGGTGATGCGGTAGTACCACTCATTGTACTGTTCGATGCTGATCACGGGGTCAGGCTCCGACACAATGGCCGCCAGCGTGTCCTGCCAGGAATCCAAACCTCAATTTCTCTGCGCACAAGTCGTGCGCATTCGCCTTGCCAAACCGTTCGACACCCGGTGGGTTCCTGTTAAGCCTCATATCCGGCGCATCGGCTGGCAACCCCTGCAGGCACTCAAAATGGCGCACATCGCGATCTGGCAGCTGCCACTCTGCGACCTCGAAGTGGATCAGGGGTGTGCGTTGCAACCCAAAGAGCGTGAAGACGAACGACTCTCCCACCCGTCGCGCCAAACGTTTGTACGGTGCCCATCGCATCTGGCCCAGAGATACGAGTCGAGCTCCCCCCGATAGTACGTAATGTTGTGATGGGGATCGTCTCTCCTCGGGTAGTGGCTGTCCTTCCAGCTGTACTCCCAGGCGCACAACCGAGGACCAATAGCGAGAGACATGCACATATAGCTTTGGAGTCGGGCCTCGTTGCCTTGTGCAATGCTCGGTACAGGTACGCAAGAGTTGCTGCACCCCAGGCATAATCCCCAACCTCCAGCAGGTTACCCAACAACGGTAAATATTTGACGCTGACCTTATTCTTCGACGTTGTTGGGAACAGAATTGCCCCCATCACCCACAAGAGGAAAGCTTGTGTGTACAGCACAAGCATCTGATCCGTGTAGTTATCCGGCAGAACCTTGTAGGTATCTACCAACCACTTCAACTTGATACCACCAGTGCTAAATTGATCCTGGGGTATCGAAGTAAAGAAGTCCCTAGCGGTTCTCTTATTCGTTGCTTCCGACGGAGGAGCTATTACCGGCCGCCCCGTCACCGGTAACCCTAAGATGAACCCTACATCTTCTAGGGTAATTGTCATCTCTCCGAGAGGGAAGTGAAACGTATTCGTTTCACTTCTCCACCTTTCAACAAGGGCACCTATTAAGTGCCGGTCAAGGTGTTGAAAGATCTGCCCATGTGAAAATCCCAAACCCAATCCCACGCAGTAATCTTTTCTGGTTTTGTTCAATTTCCAGGTTTTGAAATTATCAGATACTTCTACTGTGTTGAGAAGTGCTCTTTCCTACGAATTAATAAATACAATTTAAGCAAAACAAACGGTATACAACGTTCGTAAGAATAAGAAAGTTGATAAAATAAGTATCTTACTCCACCATCCCATATGAGCGTACTGATATGGTTTGCTTGGTCGTATAATACGGAGGGATCTTCTGGTCCAGGGTTAAAATCCATTTTTTGCAACTGAAATTATGAAAAAACGGCAAGGTTGGAAGCGTAAACATTCTCAAACATACAACGCTAGCACATCAACGCTAGCATGTGCTCACATAAGTTCACATGCTGTATATATGTATGTACATACATACAAACAGACACGGAATCGGATTTTACAAGTGAAATCACATGAACAAATAATACGCAATACGCAATACACATATTATATATGTGTGTATATAAATTGACAAACGCTAGCACAATCCAGCGCATACATATTCAAAACCATGCATAAGCCGCAATACTCATAACAACTCTAGATTATGAACAAATAAAGGATTGGTTTGTGAACTTACGTGATTGATGAGACGATTAAAGGATTTCTTGGGAAGAAATTGCGCAGATCTACTTGCCAACGCCGCTAGAAAAATTGTGAGAAGAAAGAATGAATAAGAGTTTCGAAGAAGGTTTGAATATGGGTTAAGTCTGCTACATAGTATAGAGGACGGTAAAAATCGTAAAGTTGCCCGCTTCACAGTATCGCGGACGGTGGGATGAGGACAAAGCAACAGTCCTGTCGCCCCAAGACTAGTATGATAACTGTCAGGGGGGTTGTGGATGACTTGACCAAAAGTCGTCCGCTACACTGTGTAGCGGACGACTTTTTCACTGTCACATATCAGGCCAAAAAAGTTATCCGCTTATAGTATAGCAGACGAGGGAGGAGGGGCAATATGGTAAAAAGGTCCATCCTCTACACTATGTAGCGGAAAACTGATAGCTTTTGAAAAAAAGAAGCTATGGACCGTCCATCCTTTCGGGATGGACGGCCAGATCGCGCTAGCAAAATCTCCTCTTTTGCTAACGCTCTCAATGGATCAGCTCCTTATATATATATATATATATATATATATATATATATATATATATATATATATATATATATATATATATAAGAGAACTTTTTTAAAAATTAGAAAAAGATAAAAGCAAAAAGAATCGGACATCAAATGAAATAAAACCTTTTTATGCATTACCCTATATCAGACCAGTTATAATATGTTTACAACCATAAACTTTATTATAGCTGGTCTTTTATATTTTTGTTTGGATGAATAAAATTAAACTGTCAGCGACTTTAATCTTTTTTAAGGTTTCATGACTTATAACATGATTGCACTCTCCTTCTTAGAAAGTAAGCTATAAAGTCTTGGGTAAATTACACTAAACACCCCTGAGGTTTTATGTAATTACACTCCACTACCGCTATCTTTAAAAATTACACTCAGCTCAAAAAGTAACTTTTTCTCTTACGGTGTTAATAGTGCAATGCAAAAAGACATGAATGCCCCTCAGACTGTTTTCTTGGAATTTTGGAGGGAAAACTTGTTTTTGGGAATTATTGGAGAGACTTCCCCTGTTTCTGCCTTCTTCTTCTCTCCCCCTGAGCCCCACGGCCGCAACAGTCCTTTGCCTCGTCGCCCTTCCTTCGGCATCTTATGCCGGCACCTTGCAGCGCCCCTTCCCCCGTCAGTGACACCAACCCCCCTTCTTCCTTCTTCTTCTCTCCCTCGTCCCCCGCAGTTGTAACAGCCCCTGCCCCATCGCCCCTCCTGCTGCAACAGCGTCGCACCTCACTCTCCGCTGACAGCACCCCTCCCCCCGTCGGCGACTTCGACCCCCCTTCTTCCTTCTTCTTCTCGCCCCTCGTCCCCCGCGGTCTTAACAACCCCTTGCCCCTCCTGCTGCAACAGCGCCGCGCCTCACTCTTCGCAGACAGCGCCCCTCCCCCCATCGGCGACGTCGACCCCCTTCTTCCTTCTTCTTCTCTCCCCTCGTCCCCCATAATAGCAACAGCCCCTTGCCCCGTCGCCCATCTCCGCTGCAACAGCGCCGCGCCTCACTCTCCGCTGACAGAGCCCCTCCCCCCGTCGGGGACGCCGATCCCCCTTCTTCCTTCTTCTTCTCTCCCCTCGTCCCCCACGGTCACAACAGCCTCTTGCCCCGTCGCCCTTCCTGCAGCATCTTAAACCGACGCCTCACTCTCCGCTGACAGCGCCCCTCCCCCTGTCAGCGACGCCGACCCCCCTTTTCCTTCCTCCTTCTTCTCTCCCCCCGCAGCCACAACAGCCCTTTGTCCCTCCTTCTGAAGCCCACGCCGGCAGCGTCCCTCCCCCTGTCGGCGCCCCCTCCCCCCTTCCTTCCTCTTATCGCAGCTGCAATAGCTCTACGCCGCCGCCCGCCAAACCCATTAGGTTTTAGATTCAACCCTAATCTTCCTTTTTTAATTGTTCTGACCAAAATGCCCTCCTTGTTTGAGTAAAGGACAAAGGGGGGTATTTTGGGTATGAAAATTGCATAAAGTGATGTGTCACGGAATCTTTTCATGGAGTTGGGCTTGCCGTTAAATGTGTGTAGTTGTGTGTAATGCGGGTACAAACCTCAGGGGGACGGAGTGTAATTTTTAAAGATAGCGGTAGTGGAGTGTAATTACGTAAAACCTCAGGGGTGTTTAGTGTAATTTACCCTAAAGTCTTCTTTCGAAACAGTGATTGTAGCGCCGTTATCATCAGTTTTCGATTGATTTACTTCTGTATATATCATGTTTCCATACATAACAATTTCGTTTTATGCATCCGTATTTGTCATAATAGTAGCACTTTCATCTTTCTCCATACTGAAACTTGCCTCTGAATCTACTTCCAGATCTGCCTCTGAATTTGTCAGGGCTTCGGTTGTTACTTCTGCGTCTCTTTTCAGTAATAAGTGACTGCGGCTCCGTCTTCTTCATTTTCTCTTAAAATAAGAGAAATAAAGTAACATCATGTAGAAAGAGAGTATTCTTGCCATATAATAAGGTAGTAACCAAATTATCATAGGAAGTGGGTAACGATGCTAGGAAAGCCAATGCTTTACCCTCCTCTTCAATCTTCACCTCAATATTTGCCAATTGAGTGATTTTACCGTTGAAGATATTTAAATGCATCAAAAAATTCATATCTTCATCCATCTACAATACGTACAGGTTTATTTTCAAATAAAGCTTATGTGTCATAATTTTAGCCATGTACAAGCTTTCCAGCTTTCTCCAAATTTCAACAGTTTTATGAACATCGTTCACGTTATTCAAAAACTTCATCTGACAAATTAAGTCGGATCGAGCTACCCATCTTCTCGCCCATGTCTTCTCAATCTTCTCTTTTAAGATTGTGTGGCTTTTTTTCTTGCAGTACCCGGTATACACCTTCTGGAATAAGAAGATCTCTCATTCTCCTTGCCAGAGGGAGAAACCATCATGACTGTTGAATTTCTCAACACCGTATTTTGGACCGATCATCTTTATCAATATTTCAAAAATGATAAAGTTGACACATCAAAGCTCTTGATACCAGTTGTTAGGATTTAAACTACTGAAACAGATAAAACTAGCACATCAGGAAAAAGGGAAAATATAAAACTGTCACACACGAAACATATAGACATGGATATTTAGCGTGGTTCCACCTCATGCCTACGTCCATGTGAAGATAGCGAGAATATCATAAAGTGAAGAAGTTATAAATGGACTTTCACTCAGTCACTCAAACGTAGGGATGACAATGGGGCGGGTCGGATGCGGATCTTCTAAGATCCGTACCCGCCCCGGTATTACTGAAACCCCACCCCGCTACCGACACTACAAAAAAAAAAGGAGTTTAGGCAATACCTAAAAAGTGTCGTCAATGATTGTAAAATTGTCGCAAAGAAATTTTCTGACACTTCACTAACGCATTTCCTAAGTGTCGCAAAATCCTCCTTCTGGAATTTCCCGACACTTTTAATACATGTTGGCGGTTGCGACCCTTATTTACGATACTTAGAAGTGCCTCTTATCGTATCCATGACTCGACTTAATTTGTGACACTGACATGAAAATGTCAATAAATTAGCGTCACTTCAGTACAAGTGCCAAAAATGTTTGATGGCATTATCTTGTAAGTGTCGTTTCTATTTGAAGCACTTTTCATTAAGTGTCGCTAAAATTTAACCAGAAAATTTATAAACCATCAAAAATCAATCTGGCATTTTGTAGAAAGGCATTGACCTGATTTATAATAGTGAGAACAACCAAGTCACTTTAGCGAGAAAATAAAGTAATCAAAAGAACCAACCACAACACATACCCAACATTCAAATCTATATACTACCATAACCTTCAAGAGATTATTGTTTCCAATAACATACAAATTAAATTTGTTAACTAAAAGGAACCTAAAGAGTTCATCTCATCTAAAACCTTAACATAGAGCATATTGATTCTTTTAAGTCCCACAAAAGCATTGCTGTCGGCCTTCAGCGATACAAGGCTATCATATGTTTCTTGCCAAGTATTCCACTGCTGCACCTCGTCGCTCAACAAATTCAAGGCATCAGCCACCTCGAAGTTCGGCCCTCGACCACTCCTGTATGGCCGCATGTCTACAGCGGGTTTTGGTATCCCTTGTAGACAGCCAGCTTGCCTCATAGCTCGATCGGGCATCTGAAACTCACATACTTCGAAGTGAATAAGCGGCACCCGAACCAAACCTGCCAGCACGTACGACACCGGAAGTTGCCAACACCACTCATCCAACCGATGCATCACCTTGCCATATGGCTGCCACGTCACCTGGGATGCATTGAGTATCTCTAGTTCCCCCCGATAGAACTTTAGATGGTGGTGAGGGTCTACCCGTCTCCTCCGGTTGGTCGTAGGCCCCCAGGCCCACACCCTAGGCCACGTCTCATCGGAATATTCCCGCGGTTGTGGACGACCCGTGGGTAGCCTCTCGTAAGACCAAACCTGTGAATGCAAACATTATATGGAATTAGTAATTAATCACGAATATATTGACACGTCAACCAAGAAAATAAATGCTCAAACCTGTAATAGAGTGAGGCAGGCGGCAATGGACTTGGCACCCTTTCTCGTAGCTTGTGCAGTGCTCGATATAGGTGCGCAAGGACAGCTGAACCCCACGAATACGAGTATACCTCCTCAAGATCCTCCAAGAACACCATATACTTCGGATGCACCGTGTTTTTCGAATGCGTCGGAAGTAATATAGCTCCAATAATATACAGAAGGAATGCCTTCGTATACGTCACGAAATCGTGAGGAGTGTATTCATCCGGTAGCACGCCGTACTGCTCTCTCAGCCATTTAAGTTTGATGCCGTTTGTTGTAAGAGCTTCCCTGGAATTCCCGGAAATACTGCCTAGCCATCTTCGCTATGGATGCAGACGTTTTGCTCAAAGTAATGGGTCTGCCGTGACATGGGATTCCAAGTATAAATCCGACGTCCTCTAATGTAATAGTCATTTCACCAAACCGGAAGTGAAATGAGTTCGTCTCGCTCCTCCATCGTTCAACTAGAGCGGATATAAGGCAATCGTCGTGTCGAGACCAAATCCCGAATCGGTGAACATAGTTAAATTTTGACGGTGTAATAGCTGTATTTGTTCCTCGTTTAGTACCCACTCTTCGAGGTGACTTGTGCTTTGAATTGTTTCCAAAACACCCCTATCGACACCGTCAAATACGTGCCTCGCGACGTGGTCATCGTCATCGTATAGGATTGATGTATCATGAGGTCAGGCGTTGAAATTCATACCTCTAAGAACAAAATATAATCGTAAACCAACTTAGCATCCATAATATTTACATTCCAAAACTATAACTGGATCTTTAACCTAGCTTACCAACGCATTAGCAATAGTCATTATCTCATTATTTCAATGTATTAAAACAATTCCTCACTTCTCACCACTCCGAACGCTTAATTACGCTAGTTCCCTAAAATTTAGCGCCAACGTGGTTATTTAGCAATATACCCCCTGATGGCCGCTACACCCCCAACACCTCAAAACCGCTTTAAAACAACTTTTTAAATGTATTACATCAATTATATACCAAATATTTCATTTATCAAATTTTAAAGGGGATGAGTTACCAAAACACCCCCAACTTATGCAAAATACCCCCTGGCAGCCATCGCCCCAACAAACATCTCAGAACAACTTTAAAATAACTTTTCGGGTGTCTTACACCCTTTCCCGAACTAAAAACCAAAATACCCCCGATGAGCGGCAAATTACCGAAATGCCCCCGGGGGTTCATTATCACCCTAACGCCCCAAACCAGCTTCAAAACAACCTTTCAGGTGTTTTACTTACATTTCTGGACTAAAAAGTCCTTTGAAAAACTTAACACCGTAAAATTACCAAAATACCCCTCTCGGGGTGGCAAATTACCAAAATGCCCCTGGCATCAGAAAATCTCAAAAGTGCTTTGAAATGCTATTTTAAGCTTCCTGAATTCATTCTTGATCTAAAAAGTATTTTACGGATTTTTCGCCCAAAAATCCCGAACCGGTGTCCGGATCGAGCGCTTAAAAGGCCGTTCGGCCAAAAAAATAGCTAACGACTTCGGAATGGCCCGAATTCCTGGGGAATGGAACTTCCCAACATCCTAGGGTTCTCATAAAAGTTTCGCGCGAAATCGCGCTAGCTTGATATTTTAAATTACACTGCAAAGTTACAAGGTTTCCCGTATCAGTTAACCCCTTTCCAGTCTTTGGAAAAATCTGAAATTTTTCCTGATATAGATCCTTTAAAAATAACTAGGGTCTCTTTTTTGCACTTTGGCAAAATCTAGCTCTAGCTATTTTTTATAAATTCGTGAAAAACTGTCTAATTAAGTTTTCACCTTTAGCGACAATTACGTTTCGTATTCACATTAAACACACATAGTGTTACACCCTAGGAACACACATAGTGTTAAAAATTATTTCCTCCAGTTGTAAAATTTTACAATGTTCAATTACCAAAATACCCCCGATGAGCGACAAATTACCGAAATGCCCCCGGGGGTTCATTATCACCCTAACGCCCCGCAATCAGCTTCAAAATAACATTTCAGGTGTTTTACTTACATTTCTGGACTAAAAAGTCATTTGAAAAACTTTACCGAAAAATTACCAAAATACCCCTCTTATGGTGGCAAATTACCAAAATGCCCCTGACATAAGAAAATCTCAAAATCTCAAAAGTAATTTAAAATGATATTTTAAACTTCTTGAATTCATTCTTGATTTAAAAAGTATTTTACAGCAGTTTCGCCAAAAATCACGAATCGATTTCTGGATCGAGCGCTTAGAAGCCCGTTCGGCCAAAACAATAGTTAACGACTTCAGAATGACCCGAATTCCTGGGAAATGGAACTTTCCAACATCCTAGGGTTCTCATAAAAGTTTCGCACGAAATCGCGCTAGCTTGATATTTTAAATTACACTACAAAGTTACAAGGTTCCGCATATCAACTAACCCCTTTTCCAGTCTTTAGAAAAATCTAAAATTTTTCCCTGATATAGATCTTTTAAAAATAACTAGGGTCTCTTTTTTGTACTTTGACAAAATATGTCTCTAACTATTTTTTATAAATTCGTGAAAAACTATCTAATTAAGTTTTCACCTTTAGCGACAATTACGTTTCGTATTCACATTCAACACACATAGTGTTACACCCTAGGAACACACATAGTATTAAAAATTATTTCCTCCAGTTGTGTTACAATGTTCAATTACCAAAATACCCCCAATGAGCGGCAAATTACCGAAATGCCCCTGGGGGTTCATTATCACCCTAACGTCCCAAACCAGCTTCAAAACAACCTTTCATGTATTTTACTTACATTTCTGGACTAAAAAATCCTTTGAAAAACTTAACACAGTAAAATTACCAAAATACCCCTCTCGGGGTGGCAAATTACCAAAATGCCCCCTGGCATCAGATTGGAATCTATTAATGTAATACCGCTCATCCGATCTCCGATTGATTTGATTTTTGTTTCTTTCAATTTGTATTTTCGTTATCTTCGATTTGAGTCTACAATGACTATTTTTGGACTTTGACATTAACACTGAATTATAAGAAAATTCAAAATACTTACTTGTTTTGACTTGAAATATTTAAAGAAAAATCCACTGATCTTCTAGCGTAAAATTTTTTTGTTTGTATTGTTGTGGAGATTATGTAGGTGAGATATGGAGTATGAAGACAGTTGGTAAAGATGATGGAGAGTGAAAGAAAGGGTTCGGGGAGAAGGGATTATAAAGAGAGAAAAGTGAGGGAGAGAGAAGAAAGAAGACAGAAAAAAATTCGTGAGTGAGCAGTCAAAGGCTGTGAAAGAAAATGGCAGAAGACTCTGTGGCCAAGCTTTGAGCTGCCTCTGGAAAAAAGGAGGGGAGGGAAGGACAGGAAAAAGGACCGGGGGGAAAGGACACCACGTGGGGGGCATCACGGGAGGAAAGGACACCACGTGGCATCACAGGGAGGGGGAAGGGGGGGCCATGGGGGGCATCACGGGGGGGGGGGGGAACCGCAACACTTTGTTGTGGTTGGCTTGTGGAGGCAATGATGCCAACCGTAACAAAGAGTTACGGTTGGGCATTTCACCAACGGCCATGGGGGAGGGGGGGCATCACGGGGGGACACCACGTAGGGGGGGCATCACGGGGGGCACCACGTGGCGGGGAAAGGGGGGCCATCGGGGGGGGGGGGGGAACCGCAACACTTTGTTGCGGTTGGCTTTTGGAGGCAATGATGCCAACCGCAACAAAGAGTTGCGGTTGGGCATTACACAACAATCGTACCAACCGCAACACTTTGTTGCGGTTGGGCTTTTATACGACCGCTGAAAAGAGCAGTGGTTTGGTGGAGAAAAAGAATTTCTCTACTGATAGACAGGGATCGGCTAAATATATATGTTGGGAGCTGATCCGTTGATAGCGCTAGCAAAATAGGAGATCTTGCTAGCGCGATCTGACCGTCCATCCCGAAGGGATGGACGGCCCAGATCGCGTATTTTTGCGGCGCTGTCAGTCGTCCGCTACACAGTGTAGCGGACCCACCTTTTTACCATTTTGCCCCTGCTCCCCTCTCCGCTACACTGTCTAGCGGACCACTTTCTTGGGCCCACATTGACAGCCAAAAAGTCGTCCGCTAGACAGTGTAGCGGACGACTGACTCCGTCAATATCAGTCCTGTCGATGCACGACTGTTACTTTGTCATTATCCCACCGTCCGCTAGACAGTGTAGCGGACCGTTTTTCCCTTTCTTTACTTCGAAACCCTTATTCATTCCTTCTAAACTGCTATTCATTCCTTCTTCTCACAATTCTTCTAGCGGCGTTGGCAAGTAGATCGGCGCAATTTCTTCTCAAGAAATCCTTTATTCGACGAATCAATCACGTAAGTTCACAAACCAATCCTTTATTTGTTCATAATCTAGAGTTGTTATCGCGGCTTATGCATGATTTTGAATGTGTGCGCGGTGCATTGTGCTAGCGTTTGTCAATGTATCTATACATATATATAGATTATATATGTGTATTGCGTATTATTTGTTCATGTGATTTCACTTGTAAAATCCCATTCCGTGTCTGTTTGTATCTATGTACATTGCATATACACAGCATGTGAACTTATGTGAGTATTATCTGATCACATGCTAGCGTTGACTGTGCTAGCGTTGTATGTTTGAGAATGTTTACGCTTCCAACCTTGCCGTTTTGCATAATTTCAGTTGCGAAAAATGGATTTCAACCCTGGACCAGAAGATCCGTCCGTATTATACGACCAAGCAAACCATATCAGTACGCTCATATGGGATGGTGGAGTAAGATACTTATTTTATCAACTTTGTTATTCTTGGGAACGTTGTATATCGTTTAATTTGCTTAAATTGTATTTATTAATTCGTAGGAAAGAGCACTTCTCAACACGGTAGAAGTATCCGATAATTTTAAAGCATGGAAATTGAACAGAACCCAGAAAAGATTACTGCGTGGGATTGGGTTTGGGATTTTCACGCGTGGGCAGATCTTTCAACAACTTGACCGGCACTTAATAGGTGCCCTTGTTGAAAGGTGGAGAAGTGAAACGAATACGTTTCACTTCCCTCTCGGAGAGCTGACAATTACCCTAGAAGATGTAGGGTTCATCTTAGGGTTACCGGTGACGGGGCGGCCGGTAATAGCTCCTCCGTCGGAAGCAACGAATAAGAGGACCGCTAGGGACTTCTTTACTTCGATACCCCAGGATCAATTTAGCACTGGGGGTATCAAGTTGAAATGGTTGGTAGATACCTACAAGGTTCTGCCGGATAACTACACGGATCAGATGCTTGTGCTGTACACACAAGCTTTCCTCTTGTGGGTGATGGGGGCAATTCTGTTCCCAACAACGTCGAAGAATACCGTCAGCGTCAAATATTTACCGTTGTTGGGTAACCTGCTGGAGGTTGGGGATTATGCCTGGGGAGCCGCAACTCTTGCGTACCTGTACCGAGCATTGCACAAGGCAACGAGGCCCGACTCCAAAGCGATATGTGCATGTCTCTCGCTATTGCAGGTATATCATACAATTCTTGATTACTTGCTCGTTTCTTTTTTTTTTGGGTTGAATTGACAATAAAATTTGACGATACTTTATTTAATTTGTCTTTGCTCTCAGGTGTGGTCTTATGAACACCTTGCTACCGGCGCACCCAGGCGTAGGGACGGAACCGATAATGTGTGGCCTCGGTTGTGCGCCTGGGAGTACAGCCGGAAGGACAGCCACTACCAGAGGAGAGACGATCCCCATCACAACATTACGTACTATCGGGGGGAGCTCGACTCGTTATCTCCTGGCCAGATGCGATGGGCACCGTACAAACATTTGGCGCGACGGGTGGGAGAGTCGTTCGTCTTCACGCTCTCCGGGTTGCAACGCACACCCCTGATCCACTTCGAGGTCGCAGAGTGGCAGCTGCCAGATCGCGCTATGCGCCATTTTGAGTGCCTGCAGGGGTTGCCAGCCGGCGCGCCGGATATGAGGCTTAACAGGAACCCACCGGGTGTCCTCGGTTTGGCAAGGCAAATGCGCACGACTTGTGCGCACGAGAACTTGAGGTTTTGGATTCCTGGCAGGACACGCTGGCGGCCATTGTGTCGGAGCCTGACCCCGTGATCAGCATCGAACAGTACAATGGGTGGTACTACCGCATCACCCGGAGGAGAGTAGCTCCAGTAAGGTTTGAACGCGGGGAGAAGTACCACCCTAGGGGTCAGATCGATGAGCACATGGCATACAATCTGGTAATAAGTGCTTTAATTGAACTTGATGATTCTAACTGTGTATGAAGTTACTTATTTATTATCTCTCTGGATGTAGGTTAATGCCTCGTTCGCCTTCTTCCAGAAGTTGCGCGAGCGGAAGGATTTGGTGGATGCAATGGGCGAGGAGCTTCGCCAACAGGCTGATGCGTTGGCGTATGGCTGCGGGAATTTTTTACACCAAGCATCGGGCCAGCCTTCCGGCGTCAGCCCGGGAATGGGTTATCCGGGGTGGCAGCCCCCATATGTGAGCGAGGGATACACCGATCCCTCGGGACAGACTTCGGGAGTGAGCCAGGGATATGGTGGTCCCTCTGTACCGGGAATGGGTGGTGATTGGGGACAGCCAAGCACCATGGGCCAGGCTCAAGCGCCGTGGGAAGACTACAGTGTGCCCTCCTTCTCTTTGCTATTGGACTCGGAACCCCAACCCTTCTCTCAGAGTCAAGTCACGCAAGACTGGGGTTTCGGACACATCAGTCTGTCGGAGACACTGCCCATTGTCCCGTGGGCAGGACCATCTATTGCCGAAGGAGGGCAATATCCCCCGGTCGACCCCCCGAAGGAGTGCAATATCCCCCCGTCGACCCCCGAGGGCAATATCGCAAAGGGCATCCAGTGAAGCCCCTAAAGCCGCATAAATGCCAAATAATCAGAGAGCGTTATTTTAGCGGCTTCCCCCGGGACAAAGCGTTGTATAGTGTGAATCATCCGGAGGGCATGGATTACACTTGCGAGTGGGGAGAAATGGCCTCCCTGGCTCCGGGGAGTTGGTTAGACAACGGTGTCATCTCCACATACGTGGAGATTCTGAAGGAAAGGGGTCGGGAGCGGCTGAACGAGTACCCGGCCATTTTTTTGGTTGATGCCTTTTTTCATAGCCTCCTAGTGTCTGAATGGCATGAGTGGGTCGAGCAAAGGCGGAAGAAAAAGTTGAGCCAGTGGAGACCGTCCGCTAACCTACGAGCGTATCTTGCTAGGGATAGTCCAGTGAGCGCAAGTGTTGCCGACGTGTTTCTAATCCCATTTTTAGGGGAAAGCCACTGGTACTTGGTTTGCTATGAACCGGTGGAGAAAGTCGTATCGGTGATCGACAGTCTCCACGACGATACCGCCCACATGCCTGTGCTGCAGATGTACAAAGCCCAGTTGGACTCAATGGTAATATTACGATTGTTGTTTAACAGTTATTGTAACTTGGCATAAATGTTAACTCGTGTCTTACGCCGTTTTGTGTTTCTCGCAGAATATATTTTGTGCAATGGTCAATGGTATCCGTGGTAACCCTGTACCGGCGCGGCCAAAGCTCGATTGGCGACTGAAGAAGAGGAGGCCCAAGCAACGTAACACTTCGGACTGCGGCGTTTTCCTTTGCATGTACATGGATTACATTTGCCGGTCCGAGAGCCTCAAGGCGGCGGTGTGGAGCCAAGCAGAAGTAGACACCTTTAGATATAGAATGGCTTGGCAAATTATGAAAGGCCGGCCTAGAGCGGTTAGGTTTATTGTAAATCCGGCTAATGCCGAGAATCCCTCCCAACATGATTCCCCCAGTTGACATTGTACCATTACATTGTCAAATTTTTTTAATAAACTATGATTATTTAGAAAGCTCTCATTGATTTGTGTTGAAGATTATTGATTGATTGATTTGTCTGATTTCCGTTGAAGATGATTTGAGTTTGGTTTTTTTGGCTCTCATTGAGAATGATTGAAAGGTGGAAAACAAAATGTGTAGCGGACAGTTTCCAAGTGTTGGGTAAGACATTCTGCTGTCCGCTACACAATGTGGCGGACAGTGGGGGAAGTGAAAATTTTCCAAGTGTTGGGTTAAGACATTCTGCTGGTCCGTCCGCTACACAATGTAGCGGACAGTGGGGGAGTGAATTTTCTAAGTGTTGACATTCTGCTGTCCGTCCGCTACACAATGTGGCGGACAGTGGGGAAGTAAAAATTTTCTAAGTGTTGGGTTAAGACATTCTGCTGGTCCGTCCGCTACACAATGTGGCGGACAGTGGGGGAGTGAATTTTCTAAGTGATATTTTGCTTGTCCGTCCGCTACACAATGTAGCGGACAGTGGGGAAGTGAAAATTTTCTAAGTGTTGGGTTAAGACATTCTGCTGGTCCGTCCGCTACACAATGTAGCGGACAGTGGGGAAGTGAAAATTTTCTAAGTGTTGGGTTAAGACATTCTGCTGGTCCGTCCGCTACACAATGTAGCGGACAGTGGGGGAAGTGAAAATTTTCTAAGTGTTGGGTTAAGACATTCTGCTTGTCCGTCCGCTACACAATGTAGCGGACAGTGGGGAAGTGAAAATTTTCTAAGTGTTGGGTTAAGACAATGTAGCGTGATGCAGTTTTAATAAATTGGCGCCCGAAGACTTGTTTTAGCGACGGAATCAACAATCTCAATATCGATAAACAATAAATAACGTACGATTCACAATCAACGATCTCAATATATTGAGGGTATCTCAAACGGCACAATTAAGCGAGAAAAAATTTGGAAACATAATGAACATGTATACAATAAATTTGGTTATTATTAATAAATTAGGGTTCACATTGGGGGAAAGAAATTTTTTCACAAGCGCTCCGATCAAAGATTACAACTTGAAAATCCCACCACCCAAGGTGTTCAAACACTACAAAGTCCCCGAGTTCGAGGCCATGCTGGCGCACGAAGACGTTCCAACCCTCTGCGAATTGCTTTTTTTGGGATCGGCCGGGCTTCAGCTTGATTTCAACCTGCCATGCCCCCTTGCGGCTATATAATCTTGAACTGTCATGAATTGTTGTAAATTGATTGGTAAAGGCTTCCGGTATGTCCTAACAAACACAATACAAAAAATAGGTTAGTTTTTAACCAAAAGATCAAACTTTTAACACACGAAAATACAGAGAAAGAGGGATGGCCTACAAGTTCATTCTCAAATCCCGGCATCATGACTTTGAAAAAGTGTTTGCCTGCCAGGTGCAAGTTGCCAATAAAATCGTAGGTGGTCTCCGATCCAGAAGCCATCGAGGTCGGCGATGAGGGGAGGACGGTGGTGTCGCCGGAGATGTGGGTCGCCGTAGATGGGGTAGCGGCTTGGGTTAGATGTTCGAGAGAGAGAGAGAGAGAGAGAGAGAGAATATAGCGGACTGATAAAAGCTGTTGCCCGTTTTGATTAATATATATAATAGGATAGAGGTCCGCTACATTGTATAGCGGACATAAATGAAAACCAAAATTTTTCTGCGATGAAGTCCGCTACATTGTATAGCGGACATAAATGAAAACCAAAAGTTTTTCTGCGATGACGTCCGCTACATTGTATAGCGGACATAAATGAAGACCAAAAGTTTTTCTGCGATGACGTCCGCTACATTGTATAGCGGACATAAATGATGACCAAAAAATTAGGACTATGTATATCCGTCCGCTACATCAGAAATCGCTGCATCAGAAGAAAAAAAAATTCCAGTATTCGGTCGAAAAATTATTACAAATGTCAAACTTATATAAAAATTATTACAAATGTCAAACTTATACAAAAAATTAAAGGTCCACTGCAGCTTGTTCGTCCTCATCTTCGGCGTCATCTTCTTCCCCATCTTGCAAACCCCCTGGACTTATCCCCAGTGCCTTGTAATGGTTCCGCTTGTCGTGGTCGGTCATTTTGTTGCACAATGCACACCTTCGCAGCTTTTTAGGTTGAGTTGCCGTTTCAATAGAGCTTTTCATCCGCGTAGATCTCTTGCGGCCTTTCGTTTGCGATATAATTGGATCCAACGGCCGGATATCATTGTCGTCTTCCTCCCCCGGCTCGTCATCTTCTGATTCCGTCGTAGGCTCGGTGTCAACCGCATTGCTGACTGAAGCTGCTTCCAACTGGTCGACGATGGGCTCTTGCTGCTGAGCTACCTCGAGGAGATGTTTATATCCGACCATTGTAGCAGCACCCTTTACGGACAAACGGGTGAACATCGTCACCAGATGATTATACCGCAACGTCTCTGATTCTTCAAAGTCAGTATACGGGTGCTCCGGAAAGGAAATGGTACCGTGCAACCTGTTTGCACCTTTCGTCCACCGTGGCAGGACGTATTTATCGGGGATTGTCCTGATATTCTTCTGGGTGAAAAACCGCAGAATGTGTCTACACAGGATGCCATGGAACTCAAACTTCTTGCAAACACATGTCACCGAGTCCGTCAATGTGTCGTGGCTCACCGTATAAATTCTGCGCAGCTTCTCAGGGACGAGGTCATTCACGAGCGAATAAACCTTGTACTCACGCGTAGACATTTCTGCCACCTTGTTTATACTGTATCGTCCCGATTTTTGCAGCTCTACTTGGTATAGCAAGAAGATCTCCTTCGTATAGACTTTGGCACCGTTCAGCTCCAGCGGGGTCTCAAGCAACCTTCTCCTTTGTTTGTACGTTGTTGCAAAGTCGGCAGCCCTTTCTTTTACGAACAACGAAGCTACCGCTTTTTGTGCGGATGCAACGAAAGTCTTCAAATTGGTAGTTGTACCCACATAACTATCGAACGTGGCATTCATAGATTCACTCCTGCCCGTCGTTTTCATGCCCGCTGAAAAATACCTCCTCGTGTAAACGCCAATCCATTGCTCTTTGCGCTCGTACAAGTGCTGGAGCCACTCGTTGTCTTGCAATGAGTAATCCCGAACAAGCTTTTCCCACCTCTCCTCGAATTCCTCAATCGTTAATGACTTGGTAACGCACTTGTCAAAATCCTGTTTAAAGTCTGGATACTTTGCGTACACGTGATGCAGACGTTCAGGGTATTTGTTGCTTATGTGCCAAGTGCACAAGTTGTGCCGGGTGTCTGGGAAGACGGTCGCAATAGCCTTCTTCATTGCCAAATCTTGATCGGTGATGATCACTTTGGGTGCTTTGAAGTTCATTGCTTCCAGCCACGTCCTAAACAACCATACAAAAGAACCCTCGCTCTCGTCCCTTAACAAGGCGAACCCGAACAGGATGGAGTGATAATGATGATTGACGCCGGTGAAAGGAGCGAACGGCATCGAGTACTTGTTGGTACGGTATGTGGTGTCGAAAGTCACGACATCCCCAAAATGCTTATAAGCTAGCCTCGAACGACCGTCGACCCAAAAAATTGTACTAACTCGATGCTCGTCGTCAAGTTTATAATCGAAGGTAAACTGCGGGTCCTCCATCTGCATCCGTTTCAATAGGCTCATTGTCGATTGCGCATCATTGAGGTCATACGCGGCTCGTCTATGGGTTCGGACCGCGTTACGAACGTCTGTCGTGTTAAAGTTTAAATTTTGAATTCCCCCAGCCTGTTCAGCAAGAACATTAACAATCTCAGTAGGTCCAATTCGCGCATTGCTCATTGTGTGAATTAGGCTCCTCGCGACCTTACCCATCTTCTTGTGTTGATGCATCTGACTCACCTTAGAAGGAGTTACTAACGGGTGATTGTGTGCCAGTTCCAGGCTGGTAATAAGCCAATGATCATGATTGGCTTTGTAGCTTACGAACATCTTGACCTGGCAATTTGTGCGCTCAAAGCAGTCCCGTCTTCTACGCGAATATCCTATTTCGTCATCACTGTCATCATTGCCTACGCGTGTCTCATTTTGCTGTGGATTTCTGCCCCTATGACACTCGTATAAGCGAGAGCATATCTTTTTTGTTACGTTGCTTGTTCTTGTAGTCTTTATTCTAATGCCAAAACCAACCCTCAATGAATACGCTCGAAAACATTCTTCAGCTTCTTCCAATGTTTGAAACGTTCGTCCTAGATACGGATCACTAGCATCTACGGGGACGTTGGAGCTCGACACGAAATCAGACATTGTGAAACAAGACCTGTGTAGAAATAGACTACGCTTAACAATCAAATGACATTTCTAACTGAAAATATTACCTAAAAATTACCTTGGCGAATAGACCAATTTAGGATGACAAACATACCGTATGCATAATCTGAAAGTGTCTCCAAATTAACAATTATTAATTTATTGAACATAACAAATTAAAATTACTAAGATAAATAGACGAATTCATCATGCCAAAAAATCGAATTAAACTATAATGAATTTATTTAGAGTTAACAAATTACACCTTTTTTATGAACATCATGTCTAGAACATCACAAATTGAAGAATAGAGTGACAAATTTCTAGAACATAAAAAAAAATCTATACTTTTTTGTCCGAACAAAATAAAATTATATTTTACCAGTCAATCCATAAAGAAAACTTCACCATTCGCAAACTTACCTTACTTGAAGCAAGTTTTACTCGAAGCTTGAAGGGAGCTGAAAATGGAAGCGAGTCCGAAGGAGAAGAAAATTGTAGCCGAAGGAGCTTGAGGAATTCCGACAACCCGTCGTGTGTAGAAATAAAGGTACAAACACGTGGAAATGTGTCAGTTGTGTCAGGGAAGTCAGTCGTCCGCTACACTGTCTAGCGGATGACTTTTTGGCTGTCAACGTGGGCCCAAGAAAGTGGTCCGCTAGACAGTGTAGCGGAGGGGGAGCAGGGGCAAAATGGTAAAAAGGTTGGTCCGCTACACTATGTAGCGGACGACTGACAGCGCCGCAAAAATACGCGATCTGGGCCGTCCATCCCTTCGGGATGGACGGTCAGATCGCGCTAGCAAGATCTCCCATTTTGCTAGCGCTATCAACGGATCAGCTCCCATATATATTTATATATATATATATATATGATATATATGAGAGCGCTAGTAAACTGGACTAAATTGCTAGCGTGATCTAGCCGTCCACGCGCTATCTGTGGAAGGTCCTGATTTTTTTTTGCATTTTTAAGTCAGTCCGCTACATTATGTAGCAGACAATTTTTTGACAAAATATATGGCTGATCCCAGAACTGAGAACGATGTATTCTTTCGACAAATATCGTCCGCC
>JAVXUP010004926.1:0-24351 GCA_033070095.1 Escallonia herrerae | reverse complement strand
AGAGAGAGAAGATGTTCAAGGTTATAATTTAAAAAGTTATAAAAGAAAAGTTCACGTGACTAGTTGAAAGAGTGTCAAGCAGTGATGTGGCAACTTTCTCTCAACTTCGACTTATATATATATATATATATATATATATATATATATATATATATATATATATATATATGGGAGCCGATCCACACCCACTAGTGGAGAAATAAAATTTCTCCACCAAACCGCTACAAAGAGTAGCGGTTGGTATTTTTGCTTACCACCAAACCGCTACAAAGAGTAGCGATTGGTATTTTTGATTGTAAATACACAACCGAAACAAAGTGTTGCGGTTGCGCCCCACATGGACCCCCTCCCCCTTCCCCCCATGGCCCCCTCCCCCTTCCCCCCGTCTCCCCCCACCCCCTGCCCAACCGCAACAAAGAGTTGCGGTTGGCCCCCTTCACCCACGTGGTGTCCCCCTCGGCAGCCACGTGGCCTCCCCTTCCCCCATGGCCCCCCTTCCCCCGTCCTCCCCTCGGCCGCCACGTGGCCTCCCTTTCCCCCCATGACCCCCCGTCCTCCCCTCCCCCATGGCCCCCCCATGCCCCCAACCGCAACAAAGTGTTACGGTTGGCCCCTTCCCCCGGTCCCCTTCCCCCGCCACGTGTCCCCGTCCCCCTCTCCCCAGCCACGTGGCATCCCCTCCCCCCGCCACGTGGCCCCGTCCCCCCCACCATGCCCAACCGCAACAAATTGTTGCGGTCCCCACCCCCACCCACCCCACGTGGTGTCCCCCCCCCGTGATGCCCCCCATGCCCCCCCTTCCCCCTCCCGTGATGCCACGTGGTCATTCACGAATTTTTTTTTCCACTTTATAAACTCTCCTCCCCCGAACCCTTTCTTCCGCTGACCCTTTCTTCCGCTGACCCTTTCTTCCGCTGACCCTTTCTTCCACTCTCCATCGTCTTTACGCTAGAAGCTCGGTGGATAACCGCTAGAAGATCAGTAGATTTGTTTTTAAATATATCAAGTCAAAACAAGTAAGTATTTTTTGGGTTTTCCTGTAATTCAATTCAATATTAATTTCAAAGTTCAAAAATAGTCATTGTAGACTCAAATCAAAGATAACGAAAAATACAAATTGAAGGAAACAAAAATCAGATCAATCCGAGATCGGATGAGCGGTATTACATTTATAGATTCCAAAATAGCGATTTTTTAGGGCGTCTAAATTAGGATTTTTCACAAATTTATAAAAAATAGCTAGAGCTAGATTTTGCCAAAGTACGAAAAAGAGACCCTAGTTATTTTTAAAAGATCTATATCAGGGAAACATTTCAGAGTTTTTCAAATACTGGAAAGGGGTTAACTGATACGCGGAACCTTGAAACTTTGCACTGTAATTTAAAATATCAAGCCAGCGCGATTTCGCTCGAAACTTTTATGAGAACCCTAGGATGTTGGGAAGTTCCATCCCTCAGGATTTCGGGCCATTCCGAAGTCGTTAGCTATTTTTTTGGCCGAACGGGCTTTTAAGCGCTCGATCCGGACACCGGTTCGGGATTTTTGGGTGAAAAGTCCATAGAATACTTTTTAGATCAAGAATGAATTCGGGAAGCTTAAAATAGCATTTCAATGCACTTTTGAGATCGTTCTGATGCCAGGGGCATTTTGGTAATTTGCCACCCCGAGAGGGGTATTTTGGTAATTTTACGGTGTTAAGTTTTTCAAAGGACTTTTTAGTCCAGAAGTGTAAGTAAAACACCTGAAAGGTTGTTTTGAAGCCATCCCCCAGGATTTCGGGCCATTCCGAAGTCGTTAGCTATTTTTTGGCCGAACGGGCTTTTAAGCGCTCGATCCGAACACCGGTTCGGGATTTTTGGGCGAAAAGTCCGTAGAATACTTTTTAGATCAAGAATGAATTCGGGAAGCTTAAAATAGTATTTCAATGCACTTTTGAGATTGTTCTGATGCCAGGGGCATTTTGGTAATTTGTCACCCCGAGAGGGGTATTTTGGTAATTTTAGGTGTTAAGTTATTCAAAGGACTTTCTAGTCTAGAAATGTAATAAAACACCTGAAAGGTTGTTTTGAAGCCATCCCCAGGATTTCGGGTCATTCCGAAGTCGTTAGGTATTTTTTGGCCAAACGGGCTTTTAAGCGCTCGATCCGGACACCGGTTCGGAATTTTTGGACGAAAAGTCCGTAGAATACTTTTTAGATCAAGAATGAATTCGGGAAGCTTAAAATAGCATTTCAATGCACTTTTGAGATCGTTCTGATGCCAGGGGCATTTTGGTAATTTGCCACCCCGAGAGGGGTATTTTGGTAATTTTACGGTGTTAAGTTTTTCAAAGTTGTTTTGAGATGTTTTTTGGGTCGATAGCTGCCAGGGGATATTTTGCTTAAGTTGGGGGTGTTTTGGTAACTCATCCCCTTTAAAATTTGATAAAGGAAATATTTGGTATATAATTGATGTAATACATTTAAAAAGTATGCTTTAAAGCGGTTTTGAGGTGTTGGGGCTGTAGCGGTCATCAGGGGGTATATTGCTAAATAACCATGTTGGCGCTAAATTTTAGGGAACTAGCGTAATTAAGCGTTCGGAGTGGTGAGAAGTGAGGAATTATTTTAATACATTGAAATAATGAGATAATTACTTCGTGAGTTCCCTTCTTGTGCTTGCTGTCTCTTTTATTTGTCTAAGACTGAGATGAACATCCTGGAGCACGGGACATTATGTGAAAGGAGGGCCAGTGAAACATAATCACAGGCAAACAGGTGTAGGGCGCGCGAATCGAGTCAGTCGTGTCGATTGAGTCCAGTCAGTCCGGTCGGTGTCTGCATTGCATTTGACTTTATCATGACATTGTGATTTTAATGGCTTATATTTGATTGATGTTTAATTTGGCGATTTAGTGTTCACGTGCATTGTAGTTGGTCAGTCAGTTCGGTCAGTTCAGTTCATTCAATATAGTGATAATGTTGTTCTGTTGGGCCTTAAAGCCGCTCAGTCTGACTAAAAGAAAAGAAAACATGTTGCTTGATCCATTGACATGGTTTCTAATGCTCTGTATCGACATGGTTTCTAATGCAGTCAGGACTGACAATCTGGCTCTGGTGACATCACTAGGGTTGGGGGTGTCACAAGTTGGTATCAGAGCCTAGGCATATGATCCTGTAGAACTAGACATAAATATTAAGTGTGTACGGGGGCAGAAAGGTGTTGAAGTTACTTGTACCGTGTTGTAAGTCTGATGTGAGTTCATATGCCTTGCAGGAGATTATGGCTGGAGCTGGATGGATTGATGAGCACGTCATGGCCGGGGACGAAGAGGAGGAAGATCCCGAGGAGGACCCCTGGCCAAATGACGAGGAGCCCGAGGAAATAGATTTGTCCGGACCAGAGGATGGGGAGGAGGAACAGGAAGAGACTGAACCTGAGGTGCCGGTGGGATTTGTGAAGGTTGGTAACACCGTATACCGGACACATCATGTGGAGAACTTTTGGAAACGAAGGTATATTGAGGTAGTGAGGGAAAGGGATCACCTGGTGTATCAGGCGAAGGAGATGCGAGCCATGGAGGGGCAGGAGGTAGAAAAGTTAGAGCGACGTCGTCGTGAGGAGTTGGCACGAGCGAATAAAAGGGAAGAGTATACCTTTGATGCGGGGAGAAGGGTGGTTCGGATGATGCAGGATGGGTTACGAGAAACTCATCCGGCGAGGCCGATGCCGAGGGATCGGCGCGAAATGCTCCTCGATGAGGAGTATTGGTACATGGCACTCGCTCAAGAACGGAATAGATTTTCTCCAGATTAGAGCGAGAAGGAAACGGAGGGAGGGGTAATGTGTAAAAATGTATAAAGTTGACTACTGATGTGTAGGAATGGATAGCGTTGACTGTTGATGTATATCTTTGTATAACGTTAACTTTATGCTATAACTGTTGTCTGTACCAAATGTTAATTGTGTTTATGTTAGGAATGGCTCGTCAATTGTAGGAAAACCTGTTGCACAGCCAGCAGCGGTATTTGATGAAAAATATTTTCCTTAGCGATTTTTAGGGCGTCTAAATTAGGATTTTTCACGAATTTATAAAAAATAGCTAGAGCTAGATTTTGCCAAAGTGCGAAAAAGAGACCCTAGTTATTTTTAAAAGATCTATATCAGGGAAAAATTTCAGAGTTTTTCAAATACTGGAAAGGGGTTAACTGATACGCGGAACCTTGAAACTTTGCACTGTAATTTAAAATATCAAGCCAGCGCGATTTAGCGCGAAACTTTTATGAGAACCCTAGGATGTTGGGAAGTTCCATCCCCCAGGAATTTGGGTCATTCCGAAGTTGTTGGCTATTTTTTGGCCGAACGGGCTTTTAAGCGCTCAATCAGGACACCGGTTCGGGATTTTTGGGCGAAAAGTCCATAGAATACTTTTTAGATCAAGAATAAATTCGGGAAGCTTAAAATAGCATTTCAATGCACGTTTGAGATTGTTCTGATGCCAGTGGGCATTTTGGTAATGCGTTGGTAAGCTAGGTTAAAGATCCATTTATAGTTTTGGAATGTAAATATTATGGATACTAAGTTGGTTTACGATTATATTTTGTTCTTAGATATATGGATTTCAACGCCGGACCTCATGATACATCAATCCTATACGATGACGATGACCACGTCGCGAGGCACGTATTTGACGGTGTCGATAGGGGTGTTTTGGAAACAATTCAAAGCACAAGTCACCACGATGAGTGGGTACTAAACGAGGAACAAATACAACTATTACACCGTCAAAATCTATCTATGTTCACCGATCCCGGGATTTGGTCTCGACACGACGATTGCCTTATATCCGCTCTAGTTGAACGATGGAGGAGCGAGACGAACTCATTTCACTTCCGGTTTGGTGAAATGACTATTACATTAGAGGACGTCGGATTTATACTTGGAATCCCATGTCACGGCAAACCCATTACTTCGAGCAAAACGTCTGCATCCATAGCGAAGATGGCTAGGCAGTATTTCCCGGGAATTCCGAGGGAAGCTCTTACAACGAACGGCATCAAACTTAAATGGCTAAGAGAGCAGTATGGCGTGCTACCGGATGAATACACTCCTCACGATTTCGTGACGTATACGAAAGCATTCCTTCTGTATATTATTGGAGCCATATTACTTCCGACGCATTCGAAAAACACGGTGCATCCGAAGTATATGGTGTTCTTGGAGGATCTTGAGGAGGTATACTCGTATTCGTGGGGTTCAGCTGTCCTTGCGCACCTATATCGAGCACTGCACAAAGCATCGAGAAAGAGTGCAAAGTCCATTGCCGCCTGCCTCACTCTATTACAGGTTTGAGCATTTATTGTCTTGGTTGACGTGTCAATATATTCGTGCATTAATGTGCTAATTCCAGATAATGTTTGCATTCACAGGTTTGGTCTTACGAGAGGCTACCCACGGGTCGTCCACAACCGCGGGAATATTCTGATGAGACGTGGCCTAGGGTGTGGGCCTGGGGGCCTACGACCAACCAGAGGAGACGGGTAGACCCGCACCACCATCTAAAGTTCTATCGGGGGGAACTAGAGATACTCAATGCATCCCAGGTGACGTGGCAGCCATATAGCAAGGTGATGCATCGGTTGGATGAGTGGTGTTGGCAACTTCCGGTGTCGTACGTGCTGGCAGGTTTGGTTCGGGTGCCGCTTATTCACTTCGAAGTATGTGAGTTTCAGATGCCCGATCGAGCTATGAGGCAAGCTGGCTGTCTACAAGGGATACCAAAACCCGCTGTAGACATGCGGTCGTACAGGAGTGGTCGAGGGCCGAACTTCGAGGTGCCTGATGCCTTGAATTTGTTGAGCGACGAGGTGCAACAGTGGAATACCTGGCAAGAAACATATGATAGCCTTGTATCGCTGAAGGCCGACAGCATCAGCATTGAGGAGTACCTGCAATGGTTTCTCAAGGTGACGCGCACGAGGGTGAATCGCCCTTCCCAGGCGAGGAAGACATCGTATGCGCCACGTGAGATCTATGACCAGTTCTGGGCATTGAACATTGTAAGTCATGCTAGTGTTGTTTCAATTTTTATTTGCGCACCTTATCTACCATGCCTGAAATGATTAGCCATATTTTGTATGCATGTTTTTTAGGTTGACCAGGGCACTGAGGTGTTCAAGCAGCTGGAGGGGTTTGACTGGTTTGTCGCGCAGGCTCCTGACAATCTCAAGAGGTCCATTGAGAGGTACAAGACTGAAGTTCAAAACTTTAGTCTTGCGTACCGGGGTTACCAAGGGGAGCCGTCTAGTCGCTTGCCTCCTGACGCGTACGACTATCAGCCCCAGAGTCAGGTGTGGGAGCCGTCTACTCGCTTGCCTCCTTCCGCGTACGACTCTCAGTCCCAAAGTCAGGTGTGGGAGCCGTCTACTCCCTTCCCTCCTGACGCGTACGACCATCAGCCCCAGAGTCAGGTGTGGGAGCCGTCTAGTCGCTTGCCTCCTGACGCGTACGACCATCAGCCCCAGAGTCAGGTGTGGGAGCCATCTACTCGCTTGCCTCCTGACGCGTACGACTATCAGCGCCAGAGTCAGGTGACCCAAGTAGGAATCCAGGCATCGCGCCCAAGCATCCGGTCGGATAAAGGACAACCGACGAAGCCATTGAGTCCGGCCAAACGGGATTGGATCGACCGGCACTACTTTGGGCATGAGCCAATCGCTACAGCAGACTTTCCAGTTTCAGGATTCCTAGCTCACTCTGATCTAAGACTGTTGGCGCCAAACACAGATATTTCAAATTTTCTTATTGACGCGTATATAGATCTGCTCCGTGTTAGAGAGCTAAATTATAACACCTGCCAAACTTTGAAGCTCAACATGTATGCCTCTTTTGTTATCCCCTTCATGGTGAATAGCATGAAGGAGTTCACAGAATGGAGGAGGACGCGAGGGACAAGCAAGGGTGAATGGAGACCATCTGCAAACGTGCTTTCCTACTTGAACGCGGACTATCAATGTCACGCAGCTGAGGCGAACCTAATCATGCTACCTGCTCTTCATGCAAGCCACTTCTTCCTATTAGTTCTTTTTCCAGAGAATAAAGTGATCCACATATACGATAGCCTAAGGGAAGACGGACCTGGTCGGCAGCTGGCGCAGGTGTACTCCACGTACATCAATGCGGTGGTTAGTTTATATTTCTTGACCTTCGCTCATTGTCTATTCTTCTTGTTATATAGGCTTGATATCATTTTTTATTGTTGGATGCAGACTACTATCATTCCACTAGCGTGCTGACATTTTAAGGGGGAAGCCATCACGAGCAAAACAATGATTGATCCTTGGACGGTCGTGACAATACAAAACCGACCAAAGCAATATAACAGTCATGATTGCGGGATTTACGTCCTCAAGTACATGGACTACATAGCTCGCTCGGATGTGCTCGAATATGATACGTGGTCTCGAAACGATGCCCTGACGTTTAGATATAGGATAGCCTGGGAGCTGAAAAAGGGTGTAGCTAGACGCCTTCCTTACCATTATCCTGATATGTAATAGACGTTCGTATGGATTATTATTACTATTGTTGAATTTTGGATATTAAGCTTTGAAAATTGAATTAGCCTTATTATTACTATTGGTGCATTTTGGACAAATGGGCTAACTAGCGTGCCCAAGGTGCAATGAGCAAAAAAAAAGTGACAAAAAAAACTACGTAATTTTTCGGAAATTATGAATTGGGCCCTAAAGTGTGCCCGAACAGGGCCTTCGTAGGAAAACCCAAAAAATAATGTGTCTCGTTTTTTTTCGAAATTGATACAAATGGGCTAACTAGCGTGCCCAAGGTGCAATGAGCAAAAAAAAAGTGACAAAAAAAACTACGTAATTTTTCGGAAGTTATGAATTGGGCCCTAAAGTGTGCCCGAACAGGCCTTCGTAGGAAAATCCAAAAAATAATGTGTCTCGTTTTTTCCCGAAATTGATACAAATGGGCTAACTAGCGTGCCCAAGGTGCAATGAGCCAAAAAAAAGTGACAAAAAAAACTACGTAATTTTTCGGAAGTTATGATTCCACAAACCAAATCACAAATTTAATCATTATAAAAGTTCAATTTATACAACTGAAACATTAACCCTAACACTCATCATCATCATCGTCCTCTTCGACCATACTGCCAGGTTCGATACCTAACACTTTATAATGGTTTCTCTTGTCATGATCAGTCATCTTATTACACAACGCACACTTTCGCAATTTTTTTTGACCCGTTGCTTCTTCAATCGGATTCTTCATGCGTATTGCTCGTTTTCGCCCTTTTGTTTGAGAAATAATCGGATCAAAAATGTCGTCCTCCTCACCTTGCAGGCTAGTGCCGTCAATGACTGGCTGTGAAGCTCGATTGAGCGGTCTGTCTCTTCTTTCTGGTAATGCCGCCCTAAACTGTGCAAGGTTAGCCTTATCCCGTGCGGCTGCTTCAACTTGATACCTGTACCCATCGAATGTTGACGCTGCATCCAATGATAAACCGTGCATGATGTTACAAAGGTGATTATATCGCAGCGTCTCAGATTGCTCGAAATCAACTGAAACATTGGGCACGTAAGGAATGTGACCGTGGACTCTATTGGCTTCCTTCGTCCACCGTTCCAAGATATACTGTGGAGGGATTTCATGAGCATTCTTGGCGCTAAAAACCCTCAACGCGTGTCGACAAAGTATACCTTTATGCTCAAACAGTTGACAGTTGCAATTAACCAACCCGGTGTCCTTACAAACTGCAACGGTAAAATGTCTTCTGCTCCTCGGAGCCGACGAAGAGCACGGATTGGCGAAATTCGTCACATTTGTCAACGCATAAACCTTGAGATCTCTGGTGGAATACTCATGCAACTTTGTCATGCTATATTGATTCGACTTTAGCAGTTCCTCTTGAAACTGTCTAAACATTTCCTTGGTATAGACTTGAGCCGCATGAGCCTCCAAAGGTGAAAAGACTATTATGGCTCTTTCTTTGTAAACTGTAGCCGCGTCGGCTTCTCTCTCAAGGAAAAATTGCCTGTCAAGAGCTTTCTGCATCTCTAGTACGAACTCTTGTATACTAGAAGAATGGCCTACGTACCCATCAAAGAATGCATTCATACCTTCGCTTCTCGAGGTCGTAGTCATTCCGGCTGCAAAAAACTGCTTGGTGTAGGCACCGACCCACTGTGTCTTGATCTCATACAACGATTGTAACCATTCATGATTGTGCAAATAGTAGTCATCCATTAACTTGGCCCACCTCTCCTCGAACACGTCTACCGTCAACGATTTCTTCACACATGTATTAAAGTCAGTCTTGAATGTCGGATGGTTTGCATATACATTGTGAAGCCGTTCGGGATATTTGTTGCTTATGTGCCATGTGCACAGGCCATGGTGAGTATCTGGAAGGACCTTAGCGATTGCATTTTTCATTGCCAGATCTTGGTCGGTGATGATGGTCTTTGGAGGAATATGATACATTGCTTTAAGCCACGTTTCAAATAACCACGTAAATGACTCCTCCGTCTCATCCCTAAGCAGGGCAAAGCCAAACAAGATTGACTGATAGTGGTGGTTCACCCCGGTGAACGGAGCAAAAGGCATAGAGTACTTATTTGTGCGGTATGTGGTGTCAAACGTCACAACATCCCCAAAATTTTGGTAAGCAGCTCTAGAACGGGCATCCGCCCAAAATATAGTACTAATGCGGTTCTCATCATCCAGTTGGAGACTATAGAAAAAGCCAGAATTCTCACTCTGAAGGTGCCTAAAGATATCAAGTGTAGCTTGAGAATCACTCTTACCGAAAGACTCTCTCCTCTGAACACGAAGTTCATTTCGAAGGTCTACTTCGTTGAAACTCAACTTGTCAATCCCCCCAACCTGGCTTGAGAAAACCCCCATCATTCTAGAAGGTGGAATTTTAGCCTCGTCCATTGTAAATATCAGTTGTCTGTGTGCCGCGCTTATTTCTCGGTGTTGATGAATTTGACTAATCTTACTAGGGGTCATCAACTGATGATTATGGCTCAACTCCACTCCCGTCACAACCCAATGGCTTTCATTTCTCCGGTGTACTGCATACACATGGGCCTTGCAGCCGGTACCCGGAAATGTGTCCCGTTTTCTTTGTCTTGTTGGCCCTTCGTCACTGACCTGAACAACCGGGGGTACATACGGTGCTCCTCTATGACACTCAAATAGTCTTCCACAAATTTGATCTGTATTCGCCCGTTTTCTACTCGTCTTAATTCTAATACCGAAACCTATCGTTTTCGAATATGCTCTATAGTATGCTTCAACTTCGTCCAGTGTTTGAAAAACTTGACCCAAGTAAGGTGGATCAGAACCTTCACAAAAAGTATTTCCTCCAGTTGCATCCATATTAATACTGAAATCTAAAAAATAAAAATGTATATCATTCTCAACAAGTCATAGAATTAAATAAAATAAAAATAAAAATTATTTCCTCCAGTTGTGTTACAATGTTCAATCACCAAAATACCCCCGGTAAGCGACAAATTATCGAAATGCCCCCGGGGGTTTATTATCACCCTAACGCCCCAAACCAGCTTCAAAACAATCTTTCAGGTGTTTTACTTACACTTCTGGACTAAAAAGTCCTTTGAAAAACTTAACACCGTAAAATTACCAAAATACCCCTCTCGGGTTCCGTAAAATTACCAAAATACCCCTCTCGGGTTGGCAATTTACCTAAATGTCCCCTGGCATCAGAAAATCTCAAAAGTGCTTTGAAATGCTATTTTAAGCTTCTCGAATTCATTCTTGATCTAAAAAGTATTTTACGGACTTTTCTCCAAAAAATCCCGAACCGGTGTCCGGATCGAGCGCGTAAAAGCCCGTTCGGCCAAAAAATTAGCCAACGACTTTGGAATGGCCCGAATTCCTAGATATTTTAAAAATAACTAGGGTCTCTTTTTTGTACTTTGGCAAAATCTAGCTCTAGTTATTTTTTATAAATTCGTGAAAAACTGTCTAATTAAGTTTTCACCTTTAGCGACAATTACGTTTCGTATTCACATTAAACAAACATAGTGTTGCACCTTAGGAACACACATGGCGTTAAAATTTATTTCCTTCATTGACCGTAAAATTTTACAATGTTCAATTACCAAAATACCCCCGATGAGCGGCAAATTACCAAAATACCCCCGGGGGTTCATTATCGCCCTAACGCCCCAAACCAGCTTCAAAACAACCTTTCAGGTGTTTGACTTACACTTCTGGACTAAAAAGTCCTTTGAAAACCTTAATACCGTAAAATTACCAAAATACCCCTCTCGGGGTGGCAATTTACCAAAATGCCCCCTGGCATCAGAAAATCTCAAAAGTGCTTTGAAATGCTATTTTAAGCTTCCTGAATTTATTCTTGATCTAAAAAGTATTTTACGAACTTTTCGCCAAAAAATCCCGACCTGGTGTCCGGATCGAACGCGTAAAAGCTTTCGGCCAAAAAATAGCCAACGACTTCAAAATGGTCCAAATTCCTAGGAAATGGAACTTCCCAACATCCTAGGGTTCTTATAAAAGTTTCGCGCGAAATCGCTCTAGTTTGATATTTTAAATTACACTGCAAAATTACAAGGTTCCCTGTATCAGTTAACCCTTTTCCAGTCTTTGGAAAAATCTAAAATTTTTCTCTGATATAGATATTTTAAGAATAACTAGGGTCTCTTTTTTACACTTTGACAAAATGTAGCTCTAGCTATTTTTTATAAATTCATGAAAAACTGTCAAAAAATACGAATTTTAGACTATGGTAAGAACAATTTAAGCATAACACAATTTAAACAATCCATTGGTAAGAACAATTTAAAATTAACATTGAATTATAAGAAAATTCAAATTACTTACTTGTTTTGACTTGATATATTTAAAGAAAAATACACCGATCTTCTAGCGAAAAAATCTACCGATCTTCTAGCGTAAAATTTTTTGTTTGTATTGTTGTGGAGATTATGTAGGTGAGATATGGAGTTAGAAGACATTCGGTAAAGATGATGGAGAGTGGAAGAAAGGGTTCGGGGAGAAGGGATTATAAAGAGAGAAAAGTGAGGGAGAGAGATGAAAGAAGACAGAGAAAAAAAAAGTCCGTGAGTGAGCAGTAGTCAAAGGCTGCGAAAGAAAAAAAAAATGGCAGAAGACTTTGCGTCCAAAGCGTTAGGGGGGGGGGGAGGACACCACGTGGCATCACGGAGGGGGAAGGGGTGGGGCCATGGGGGAGGGGGCACCACGTGGGGGGAGGGGGGAAGGGGGTCATGGATAAGAGGCCAACCGCAACTCTTAGTTGCGGTTGGGTTTTTTTTTGGGGGGGGGGGGCGAGGGGGGGCGGGGGGAAGGACATGAGGGGGGAGGGGGGAAGGACATGAGGGGGGTGGGGGAGGGGGGAAATGATTAGCAACCGCAATAATTTGTTGCAGTTGGGTGGATAATATCCACTAGTGGGTGTGGATCGGCTCCCTATATATATATATATATATATATATATATATATATATATATATATATATATATATATATATATATATATATTACTACTGTTAACTAGTTTTGATTCTGTTGCGTTGTACACGGGAACAAAAATTATCAAAATATTTTTTGAGAGATCTCGTATTTATATACCTAATAACAATTACAAAATTGGCAGTGACAACAAAATAATCATTTTTTTTACCCTTTTAAAGGAGTTCTCTTACCAATTATTATTGTTAGAAATGCACTTGAATAATAATTGTTAGTTTTAAGTGACAAATGAAGATGGAAATAGTGTACTAAAAAATAAAAATAAAAATAATCTCTTTTAATTAATATCAAGCAGTAATAATAGTAACAAAAATAACTCGTGTGTTGAGGTTGTATTATTCAAGATGTAATAAATGATTGAAAAATAAGAGTAACAGTATGTAATAAATGATTGAAAAATAATGGGAGCGTAAACTATATATAAAACTTGTAATGAAATAAAAAGAATGATATTATGGTATTTTAATAGAAAAATTGATGGAGAATATTGTATTTTCCTAAACAATAAAAAGGATTAAGATTAAAAATGACTATATAAAGAATTACTTTTATCAAAATCTAGGAATTAATGGAATTGTAAAGATATAAATAAAAATTTTGAGTGGGACATATTGACATAGAAGAGAGAAATATAAAATATATATAATTGATTGAACTTTAAATGAAAAAAAGGAATTCAAATCAAATTGTGTGTGTGAGAGAGTGAGAGAGAGAGAGTTCAAATTATTATTACAAAGGTAAGTAAATTTAAAATATTTTAAAAATTCAAAGTAGTTCATATGGCGAATTAAGAGAGTGTCCAAGTAAGCGATGATTAGACATTATTCTCTCTAACTTCCGCTTTCACACACACACACACACACACACACACACACACACATATATATATATATATATGAGTTGATTCATCGCTCGCGGGGGTAAAATGAGATAAGTTGCCTGTGTGATCTAGCTGTCCATCTGGCCCGATGGATAGGCCAGATTTCGTCGTCCGTTACATTAATCATACCATCCGCTACATTATGTAACGGACGACGAAAAAAAACACAAAAAATAAATCTGGACCGTTCACATCTCGCGCGTGGAATGCCAGATCACGCAGACAACTTATCTCATTTTGCCCGCGCAAGCAATGGATATAATTTTTTTAGTGATTATCACATGAGGGCAAAGGAAATGGGAGTCCTTTTTCAGTACTAACAAGAAATTAATCGTGTGAGGCTTTGCCTTCGAAAAATTTTCCGCCCATTTAAGCTTCGATGTTGCGGAGATAACAGACTGCGCCGTGCCCAATGCTGGCTGCCTGCTCGTCAGTTCATAATCCTCGTGCTAAACGTGCTGGACGCCCCATGTTCACGGTGATCTTGTGCCTTCCTTCGGACGAAACAAAGATTTTGTGCTTTCGGAGCACCCAATTTCCTCAATGGAAATCACCATTGGCTAATGGAACCATATGGAGCCATTGCACGCAACACACAAGGCCAGTATTTTTTCGCGTTTACGCTCATGATGTACCCGGAAATAAGTACTTCGAGTCTCGAGAACTCGGCCAACGTAAGCGCACGAAAACAGCGTCCTTCCAAAGGTGATAGAAAGCTAAGCTAGGTGGTGAAAGCAACTGCAGGGGAGACTGCAACAACTGGCTAGTACATGCTCGAGTCACTGGGGATTTCGAGTTTTCTGTGTGGACTCTTGCTGACACTGCGGTTGGCGTGTGGTGTGTTTGCCATAAGAGTTGTTGTCAATGGCTTGAAGGAATCCCTTTTCGTTGAGTTCTCCTTCGCGTAAGTCAGACGATTCTTTCATATGATTATATCACTAGCAAGGAACACAGCCCATAATCGATCCCTTCTATCTATGCATGCTAACTTGTTCGTCGATGCTTTTCCTAGGCGCACATCCCTACCAACAGTTGTAGATCCAGCCACCAATGATGCACCCAGGGTTCTTAAAAACAGGTTAAGATAATCGCAACAAAAAAGTATCATTTCCAAAACACGAAAATGAAAACAGAAAAAGGGTAACCAAACAGAAGGCCAGTGGTACGTCTTGGGGATAGAGGTTTGCAATATCATTTCAATTGATGCAACTGATGTTTACTTTCTGGAGTAGAATGCGCACAAAACCGCGCTAAATCAATGGATAAACCGCTACACAGAATGCTACCAAAATTGGAACTTGCTCAAGTGTTCTTCAGTATAATTATTAGTACTAAAAACCTCTTTCCATAACTTGCTCTCTGTTAAAAGAGTATGCAAGCGACGGATAAATTTCCTCATTGAGCCCGGCAGGGGAAGATTTATGTGATTAGATAATACGCCTACGAACTCGCAAAGCAGCCGCAAGGGGAGCATACCAGCCTATTCAGTATTACGGATAGACAGGTTTTCAGGTATGCCATCTAAATCAAATTTCGGTGTGCCACTTGATCTTGTTGAGTATTCAGATACCAACTTAAGAAACATGGAAGACTTGTCCTCCAACAATCGTGCCGGTGTATCAAACTCTGCAATTCGGCCTGCAAAATAAACCAGAAGCTTCTGTGAGGGCAGACACGCATTGCAGAGTACAACTTCATTACAACCAAGACTGAAATAAAATAGAAGCATGAGAATCTGATATGCGATGTAAAGCATATGCAACTGAAACGAACACACTGAAACACCAGTGCAATGCACATGAAGCAAGAGAGTAGATAACCAAACGGAAGAAAGGAATTAAAACCACCATCCTCCCAAACAAAAAACTACGAACAAAAAATGATGCAGACGTTCCAACATACTGCAAAGCCTACAAAACTTTGTAGCTTTGAGAGAGCGAGAGAATTAGGCCACAGTTAACCTTCATCATCCTAGCCGAGTGAGTAAACCATGTGGAAGAAAGAAATTAAGTCATTATCCATCAAAACAGAAAACTAAGAATCAAAACATGCAGACGTTCTAAAATTTTGCAATTGCTACAAGAAATTGCAACTTAAAGGGCCTGCTTCTTTCTCATTGGACGTTGGCACCTTTTGGATTTAAAGTTTCTCGCAATACACCTGTTCCATCATTAGCATCTTATGCATTATAGTTATTAATTTGTATGACTTGCAGTCAAAACAAAATCTGGAGATCAGCCCTTCATGTGTCCAGTAAAGTGAAGAAATAGGTAAAAAAGAGCTGTAAGTGCACACCATCATTTAGGACCAGAACTAGATCGCTGTCTATAACACTCGGGATACGATGGGCAATAGTACAAACAGTGCAGTCCTTAAAGTCTGTCCGGATAATATCCTGGATAAGATTATCGGTGGAAGAATCCACTGAGGCTGTTGCTTCATCCAGTACTAGTATTTTTGCCTGTTTGAGTAAAGCCCGGCCCAGGGAAACAAGCTGTCGCTGTCCCAAACTCCAATTATCTCCATTTTCTAGAACTGCCAATTTTAAGACGAAACAAACCCTACTTAATGGTCCAGCGTGACTGAAAAAGGATATATCCAAGATGGAAATTTTACACTTTCCAAAAACCATAATTTCCAACTGTAGCACACATACCTTCCGTGTCAAGGTTTTGTTCTTTTTGACGAAGTAGCTTCCCAAGCTGAGACTTATCAAGTGCCTGTGCCAAACGAAAATATAGAAATTATGAGGCACGATATCATCAATGGTCACAAGGTCAGCAATTAGCAAAGGCAGAAAATTGCAATATACTATCAAAAATGAAAAGCATATCACCTCACAAATCATATACTTTATCACTTTAAATGATTCAGCTTACATATTAGAATCACAAGCATAAACTGTCTTTTTCCTTGTCATCCTTGTGAAAACGATAAAGCACTGAAGTTATTATAACTTCATAGTTTTTTTACAGGGATATAAATGTTGTAAGTGGTATCGTTGCTTTCACTGTATCAGAGACTGAATTCACAAGCTTGAAGTCACTATGCCTAGTCATCTTGACTTAAATTGTTCTTGTTTCTGTTCAAAAAGGTTGAAAAGACTAAGATCTTTAAGACTTCAGGACAACATATAGATAACGGAGGAGAAAGCACTCAAGCCTGCATGTGGCAGTTGCACTGGGCCAACCTCTGCACTGAAACTAGGAATATATTTTTCACCATCATGTGAGCAGCCAAAAAGAAGGTGTGATATGGAGTCGCACCTGCCAAATTTCTTGATCCATATGCTCTTCGAGAGGATCAAGATTTTCCCTAATGGTCCCTTCAAATAAGGTTGGATCCTGGGGTATAATACTCAGACGGCTGCGGTGGTCATGAAGACCAATTGCTGAAATATCAATGTTGTCTATAACAATTCTGCCACCTGCTAGTTCAATCAGCCGAAATAGTGCATGGATAATAGTAGATTTGCCACTTCCAGTACGCCTGACAATTGCAATATTCTTCCCACCAGGAAAAGTGCAGGTGATACCGTGCAGCACCACAGGAAGATTTTCTTTGTAGCGAACCTATAAAGGAAAGGAATTTCATCAGAGTGCTTTCTCTAATTAGTAATTACGGATAGGTACTTAGCACTGAAACAGTAATCGAAACTGCATTTGTTAATAATTAATCATCATTGTTAATAATTAATCATCATAGTGCTTCGCGTACTATGTCATGGTTAATAGTTCTCCCAGCACCATTGCGCGTGGTTAAGCCGCAAGCAAAAGAAATACTGGGAAGAAAAACACAAAATAAGTACAGTAACATATAAAATGAAAACTTTCAATACCGCCCATACAAGTGTGCTTCCTCGTCAGACATTCGTTCTTTCATTAGCAAAAGATGATTATTCACGACAAGAAAAGAATCATCAAAACATCAAAACTTGAAGCATAATCAGGTTCAACTTCTAACTTATCACTGCAAATATAGAGATATAAGTAAAAGGCCAACCTGAGCTAACAACTTACCAAACTTTCCAAACCTATCTCTGGCCCTATCCTTCTCTTTTTGCGGGTTTTATGATTTGCCCCCAATAGAAATGAAGGGGTCAAATTATAAACCTGCCCATATTGGCAGAGGAAGGAGTAATCCCGAGTACAAAGAAGGGTCTTGTTCACCCATAATTAGGGAAAGCCATACAAACAAGCGGAAGAAAGAAACAAATATCTGGCCTGACCACATTGGTTGACATGGACAACTAAAGATGGGTCACCAAGCCCGGTCGGACAGTGGATCAGCTCCAAATACACACATCTAGGGTTAACATTAAACACCAGAATTGAAATGACAAGCATTCTATGTTCTCATTACAAAAGCAAAAATGGTTTCAACAAAAGTGATATCAGATTGAGCTTATTTCTTTGTCCATGTAATGATAATGTCTAGATGGGTTGTAATAGAATAGAAGTTGAGCTGGAAAGAAATTGATTTAGATGGTTGAACACTTACAATAAAGATCAATAGTTAAAATGACATGAGAACCACAAACTAATGCTAGAGAGAGGAAAGGAGCAAATGTTATAGTATTGTTTGCAAGGAATACATCAACGAATATATGCTTGGATAAGGGAGAATGGAAGACAAGCAAATAATTAATGTAAAAAGGCTTTAACTAGTTTGTGACATAGGCTTAGTTTAATAACAGATGACAAGCCGTGATGCAATGATCCCAAGCCGCAAAGCAAAAATTTAGAGATAATTCGTCTATCAAGTAGAGCAGCCAACCCCAAAATTAAATGATTTATCATCAAAGTCAGGGTTCTAGGTCAGATCTTCATCCTTCCAAGACACTTGGCGTGGATGAGATAGTGGTGAATGAAGCTAGTTTACTCGTGTGAAGGAAGGGCTATCCTAACTGCATTGACTCCGCATCCATAGCAAAATTCCTTGAGAATGTAAAACTAGTCCTAGAAACCAAGAATATAGGCGAAGGAACCACAGACCTTTAAGTCGATCAATTCAATTGTTCTTCTCTCTGGCCACGAGGATGGAGGACGCTTATGCTCAATAACAGGTGGAGCTTCACTGGAAATTTGGCAGTACTGATGAATCCTTTCTATGGAAATAATTCTGTTTTCAAGCTTGCAAAATCGAAGTATCCACTTTGACAAGCGTGCATTTAAATTGAGGCCATATGTCACAGTTAGGCCTGCCATTCCTATATATAGAGAGAGAACGGCCTTCAATTAGAAACATCATGGAGAAACATAGGAGTTAAGCCCATTCAAAACTTCTATTCTCTTCCTTCTGATTGAGAATTGAATCCAGTAATCCCATGATTTATCAACACTTCCGATAAGTCATAGGGGAAACTTAGATCTATTAAGACCTAGTTCAATCTAAGTTATACCAGTAATGTGTGTTATCTGCTTTTGTTGTAAATGGTTAAGTATGAGAATGAAAATGATGTACTTACTTGGATCAATACTTCCCTGCGGTAAGCTCACAAGCAGAACCATACAGAAACCAAACACAAAAGTTGATAGTAACTCCATGCGCAGGCAGAGCCATTCAATAGCGGCAATACTGCAGAAGAATGGGCGAGAAAAACTGTCAAGGAGAAGAAGATTCCTCTTCATGAACCGCTTTTCTTGCCTAAATCCTCTAATCGTGGATGCTCCAGCAATCGACTCAGCAAAGAGATCAATTACTTTAGATTTCTGGATACCAACAAGACGGACCAGTTCCCTCGATGAAGCCATGTAGTATTCCTGCATTACATTTCTACCATAAGATTCACTCTCTTCCTCCCTAACGAGATTATGCTTCATTGCAAAGATGCTCAACATGAAGCAATTCAATGTAGGAATTGGGAAACAACAGGTTTTCACGCTGCGATATGTTATCGTCCCCTCCCCCCACCCCACCCACACACAATCCTCAGGAAAAAAATCCCAGCTTGAAGCTATAAAATGAGAATCACGACAGTAATATGTGTTTTCTAACAGAGTTAGGAAAAGTAACACTTCAAAGAAAGACTGCTACTATCTTCACATTTTGCATAGCAAGAAATGCCTTCAGCCATCCAGAAGATATATGTATGAGTATATAGCTACCAGCTCACTGTTGGTCACCACAAATGATGCCTTTGGCATAAGACAGAACTTGTGAAGTAAAACAACTACGATTGTGCGTCAAATGATTACTTGTTTACTTGCATCCACCAGCAAGAAATTGCTGTAGGAACAAAAAGAATCAAGAGTTGCCAGGTAACCGTTGTCATTAGACCAACTATACCAATAAGTTGAATTGTTACTGCAATAAACCCACCAAGTCTATAAGGAACATCAAGATCAACAACACTTTGATCAACCGATACCTGGTAGATAACCATGAATTCATCAGACAGGCCACAAGGAAAAAGGATAAATGAAGAGAAAAGGAAGGAACAAACATAATTAGCATACTCAATGACGAAGCGTAACATACACGGTTCAATATCCGTCCGGCTGGAGTTGAGTCAAAGAAAGACATTGGTGCTCGAAACACCGTCTTAAGCATTTCCAGAAACAGTTTTTGTGCAGCAGTAGACCAAATGTTGCTACCAGAAGAACCCTTACATATATAAAACAAGAGCTTCCAAAAGCAAGGATCATGTATACAAGAATAATGACCATACTACTTTTCTTAGGTTGGTTCCCTTTGTTCTGTGGGTTTGCCCAAGCCATCCACCAATTACTAGCTATTTGAAGCACTTGAAATATCGTCTGTGAGAGAATAATCAGCATGATCAATAAGCCCTTATATGATGCAGTCATATATGACCAGTACACTTTCATGCTAACTCTTCCTCTCTCCCTTTCCTCGTCCTGGACAAGCTGCTTATTGCTTGAACATGTTTCTTTCTTTTTCTCTTCAACTGTTTGCTGGTCTGAAACTAATACACCCTTTTTCATTTCTTCTGCCATATTGTCAATTTTATTTCCATATGAAAAATAACTACTCAACTGGACAGACCCATGAATAGGATAGTTTTCATGTGAATATTTGGTTGCGTGATTGGCTATATCCATGGCTTCTATTGACTCGTGGTGAGCTGAAACCAAAGCGCTGAAATCAGTTCCTGCTGCCAAAAGTTCTTCATATCTCCCAGCCTGAGTGATATGGCCCTCCTTAAAAACCTGAAAAAGTGAAGATGAATGGAGAGGTACTAATTGAATTGAAATTCTTGCCAACAGCAACTAATGTGCCTCGTCTTTACTCATCATGGCCAAGTCATAATAATATATGATAACTTTCTTTGTTGGTATTACATATATGCCAATTTTGTTGTAACTTGGATTGCAAGCCAAGCCTAAAGGTTCACGCTTGGTTCAGTAAACTTATGAGGCTTCAAAATCTGGTAAAGCTTGGCTTGTTTATCTCCCAGATGATCTCAAACAGCTTAAGCTCAAGAAGCTTTAGTTGTTTATGAGTCGAGCAAGTGCGGCTAGTTAACCAGTTTGATATAGGTTTAAGCATGCTCGCTTATCACTAAAACAGTTCATGAAAGAGCCTCCAAGTGAGCAATCACGAGTTGCGCTTGAGTAGCATGTTTGTTCTACGCCCTACTTCTTACTGTAGTGATGGTTGTCTCAGCATTTCTTGGAGTTTTACTTCTGTAATTCAAAACTTTCTTTCAAATTTTTAACTTAAGTCAATTTATCCACAAGATTATCAACCTTCAAAACACAAATGTAGACCATTGTATTTAAGAAACCAAAACCTTCCTATTTCGATTAAAAGCTAGCATAGCAATCATTAAACACTGCCATGAATGAAAAGGGACAAACTGAGAATGTTTAAAAAGCAACACGATGAGTTTACGCACAAGTTGAAGACAATGTTAAGAAAAAAACCAAAGGACAATATTATACATGGGGAGCTTCGAAAACATAGCAGATTAAGCCATATTAACGAGAATTTTTCACTATAAAACTACTTGATCTATACAATTAGTAAACAAAAAGAAGATCGCATACCAGTATCATCTCAGCAGCTGGTAGAAAATCAACTTGGTGGGTCACAAAAATCACAGTCTTAGTAGCTAGTGCTGTCAGTATATATTCCTGCATTTAGGAGCTATGCGTTTAAACAAAGAGTGCTCAGCTGAACACCAAAAATGACGATAACAATAGGTGATAACAATAGACGTAACCTTGAATAGCTCTGAAGCAGTGTGTGCATCAACAGCACTGAATGTCTGCATCTTGATAGAGTGCCCTGGCAAGCTGCAAACGTTGCTTCTGGCCACCACTCAAATTTATGCCTCTATCACCAATGACGGTCTGATCCCCGTGTGAGAAAAGTTTCATATCTTTTTCCAGTGAACAAGAGTATATTACACCCCTATACTTAGCCCTATCCATTGGGCTACCGAAAAGAATATTTTCTTCTATATTTCCAGATTGTATCCAAGGGGACTGAGGGACATAAGCTACAGAGCCACATACTGTAACCTATACAAATACCAGAATATTGGAATTGAAGTTGTCAAATTAAGTTCACAGACGAGGAATTCACAAACCAAAATGAATTCAAAGTAGATGACCTATTCAGATGTGCGACTTACTTCACCATAGATTCTCGGAACCTCACCAAGGATGCAAGAGAGAAAGCTTGATTTTCCGGAGCCAACCATGCCACAAACAGCCACACGCATCCCTCTCTCCACCTTCACATGTATACCTGATAACGTTAGCAATGCAGAAGAACGATCCCAGCAGAAACCACCATCTTTAATTTCTATTGCAACATCTGTGATTCCTCTTTGGAGAACCATGGTCGAGTCTTCTTGCAACTCTTCCTCTTGCAAGAAGCCAGAAATTCGGTCAAGGGACACCTTTGTCTGAGTTATCACTGACCAAGTCAGGGAAATTATAAAGCGGTTCTTGAAGGATCTTGAGAGTGGCGAGAGCAGAAAGAACCCCTGCTGCCCTAAGCTGACCCCCCAACAAGATGGAAGTGCCAAAAGTAACTACTGAAACGAACACAGGGGAGCTCCAGAAAACAAATGTAATAAAAGCCTGTGAATAAAGAGCTCTTCGTAGCCACTTAAATTCCACACTTCGCATTTCCTCTAGCTTGACTCGGTATTTTTCCTCCCAAGCTTGCAACTTGAGGACCCGCATGTTCCTAAGACATTCAGAAGTTTTCCTCATTCTATCATCCTTGGCTGCCATTAATTTGTCTTGGTAAATTTTCTGAATCCTTGCCAGCGGGACAGTACCTAGGATGGAGATAATTGTGGCGATCAATGTTGCAATGGAAGCAGTCCCAAGATTCTTATACAAAATCAAGAGGGCAAGAATTATTTGCAGAGGAAGCATCCATAGGTCATGGAGAAACCAGCTGTAATCCCCTACTCTCTGCACATCAACTGCCATGTAGTTAAAAATATCTCCGCTGGCGTGCTTTTGCTTTGTCAAGCTTGAGAGCCTAAGACCTTTTTGGTACAACACTGCCGTGAGACACGATCTCACATTCATGCCCAGAATGTCCACCTGCAAGTACCATTGCCGTGCTGTTAGGGTCTCCACCAGCTTTGAAAGCACAAATGCTCCAGTAAGAAAATACCCCTCATGAGAAAATCTTCTTCTCCCACCTAAGTAATCCACAAAGTAGCTGATCAGAAATGGACCTATATATAAAGCAAGAGTATTCAACCCTGCAAAAACTGCACTTAAGAGTGCCTCCTTCCAGAAGGATTTGAAAATAGCCCAAACTAAAGACGGCTGCTTCAATGGGTTCTCAGCCTTCAATTTCTCCCAGATTAAGTTCAAAATCTTAAAGTTGGGCTTGGAACGGTCTTTGGGTGAAAGAAGCGGAATGTCACTCAGCTCAAGCGGTCTCTTTGAACCAAGGGAAAGAAGTGGGCTCAACCACGAAAGTGTGGCCAAGCTAAAAACACCAGCTTTACTGTAAGGGGTAACCTTAATACACCCTGCTTCTTCTTCAAGCAGATCTTGAAGATCAGAGTTTCTAGGCACTTGAATTCCAGTTACACCTCTGATTGCAGCATAAGAGAGGAAAGCAAGAGCTGGAGTCATGGCAAAGTTCAGCAGAACGTGCGAATTTAAGTGTTCTGAGCCTTCTATTATAAAACCTTTCCCATCAGCGTAGATGGTAGACAAACAAAGGACAAATGACTCAACCCACCATATCCTCACCAATACTGGATACTTCTTGGAAACCTTAAATTTACAACAAAGGGACAAAGAGCACAACAAAGCCCAAGCTAACCCGTGAGCTGAAGGCAATAGTAGAATGATCCAATTTGTCGTATTCCCTCGGGCAGGCTTTTTTATCAAACCAACACCATCAAAACATAACACCAACACTTGAAGAAACAACACATAGAAGCAACAAAAGACTGAAGTTTTATAGACCTTACAAATGACTACGCGCTGAATTTCCGCATCAGTGCTCTGTCGAACTGGGACTGCATTTGCAATTAAATCCTCCTTAGGAATTCGCAAACCACCAACACAGGATAATATTTTCCGTGCCAATACAACAAACAGACATACAAGAGCCAATGTCAAGTTGATGCAAATTGACAACATTTCTAGTACAGGCAAACCCAGAAAAGTCCTTACGAGGTCGATTTGGGTTGAAGATGGCGTACTTGGTGCTGAGTTACCAGAGACTTTGATGAGTAACGGACTGATAGCCATCATAGGTACCAATGTCTAGGTAAAGAAAAGATATATAATTGGTGATCGTGCAGTTTCTTAATGTTTGATCGATAGACTAAATCGTGTTAAGGACATGTCAAAATCCAGCTATAATAATTGGACTGAAGGCATGGAATGAGGAGAATAGCAAGGAGGGACAGATGGGTTCTTGTAGAAAGAGAATCTGCAGATACACTACTTATAAAAACAAAGATA
>JAVXUP010004925.1:0-24355 GCA_033070095.1 Escallonia herrerae | reverse complement strand
AACTCAATCTCTTTACTTATTGTTCTATAATTGCTTGAGATTGTGTAGTTAGCATCTTCATTGAAATATTGCTTGGATTGATTAAGTTTCATGATTGTGTTTTGTTTAAGTTTCCCATTAATTTTTAAAAACTTTACTCACCCCCCTTTAGGGTTGTTTTATTGGTTTCAATTTGTATCAGAGCAGGTCATGGGTTTGAGTCCCCCCGGGGTGTATCTAGGGAAGGGATTGTTGGCAGATCAGAGGTTGGCCACGTCCATCTACTCCCTTGTGTACTCGACCGTGTGCGCTGGCTGCTGTGCCAGGATTATAAGGAAATAAAGGTGCGCCCTTACTAACAGCAATTGCTTTTGGTGCAGTGGTAAGCGCTTGATCCTAACACTAGTTTTTCTGCAATTAATCAAACAGTGGCTACAAGTTCGAGTAAGGAATTGGAAAACATCCCCTTCGTACAAACTCAATAAAAAGATGTGCTTGCCTTGGAATTTTCCTACTATTGTCCTACAACAATAGTTTGTTTTGTAATAGATGTTTGTTGGTACATATCGCTTGTATAGCTATATTTTGGATTTAGACATGGGTGATGGGACTATGTGATTTGTGCTTAATGAAATACAAGGACCTTTTATTAAATAATAATAATAATAATAATAATAATAAAGGGATAATATCGTTTATATCCTTGAGTTTAGGGGTATATTACAACCGAGAACACATGTTAGCGTTTATATCACTTAGATCCGTTGACCAGAAAAAATACGAACATCGTTAAAATTTTGTGTGAGGATTAGCAAAAATAATAGAAACAATCGTCGTGGTGGTGGACGGTGCCATAATAACTGGGCCTGGTTTATGGGTGGTGGGGGTTGATGGCAAAATATGGGGTAAGGCTTCTCTTGCAGCGTCTAGGTGGAGGACTTGATCAAGAGATAATATGGGTGGTAGCACCACAATCAGTGGTTGTAGAAACTAGTGGTACATGGGCAGCGTGAAAAAGGGAGTATAATTGGATATGAATTAGTGGTGGGCAAAGTGGTGGATATTGATGATGGGGTGGGTGATGCTTTGAGTGTGTGTGTGTGTGTGTGTGTGCGTGCGTGCAGCTATGATGATGGGGTGGGATTTTTGGGACATAGTGACTAAGATGTGCAGTGGTTTTGGTTGGTGATGGTGGTGGTGCAGTGGTTGTGAGAGAGGATAGAGGAAATGGGAAGACGGAGAAGGTAATATTGCCATTTTTAAAATACAATATTGCTACATCAGCAAAAATCGTTAGTTAGGGTCACGGAATCCTAACGGTAGGCATATATGATACAAAATTTTCACATTTTGAATACGATTGCAAAATTTTGAAACCTATGTCTTTGACTGTAATTTTTACCTAAACTTATAGATATAAGTGATTTTATCCCTAATAAAAATATGTAAGAAACAAGGACAACCAAGCATAAACAATTAATATCCCAAAAAGAAAAAGAAAAAAAATAAGCAAAAGCCATTCATATCTGGTTCAAATGTCTAATGGAATATCTTTAATCACTTACATGAACACCAAAGAAGCAATTAAACATCATACAGTAGGTGTCCAGACACACACCAACACAGTTACTTATACGTCATTATTCATTATAGGAATTAAAACAGTAGTGATAGTTAGGATTAACAAAAGCTACCCAAACTTTGCGATTCATTTGAGCATAAACAACATCACATTGAACCCCTTAATTTAAAAAAAAAAAAAACAGGTAAGAGCCCTACTTGATATATTAATAAACCACAAAAGTACAGAGCATTTCATCACATTGAACCCCTTAAGATACAATCTTATGAAAAGAAGGAAAAGTAACGGTAGCAACCTTAAGCCTTTATATTACTAAATCTTTATGTTCAAGCCTCAGGAACGTATGAGTTCACCAAACCATTTCCCGGACAAGAGTACTAGCTAGCTAGGAACAAGGTAGCCCAGGATATAGAGTTCCTCGTACAAACTAATAACAATTAGTATGACCCATGATTATAAAATAAAAAAAAACAAAATCCACTATGCTATTCCCTTACAATGTACATTACTATAGACAATCATATTATCTTGGGTCAAGCACTTATTATCATGTAAGAAACCTATATCTTTGACTGTAATTTTTACAGATATAAGTGATTTTATCCCTAATAAAAATATGTAAGAAACAAGGACAGCCAAGCATAAACAATTAATATCCCAAAAGAAAAAGAAAAAGAAAAAAAATCATGGGTAAAAAGAAGAAAAAAAAAGCTAAGGGTCAAGCACTTATTATCAGCACAACACAATATTATCTTGAAGAAAGGAAACGAAAAACCAAACCTATTTCACAACCATAAACCCAAAACTTTGCGGTTTTCTCCCATAATTTCTCTCTCTCAATAGAAAACCTATTACATTTTGTGAATATGTTGATGTGTTTCACCCTGATATTCATGGTGGGTTGAACTCTATATAGACAAAGATTTCTACTATGAGGTGATGGCCGTAGGCTTCACCAGACTGTAGAATATCACAAATCAGTGGGTAAGGAAGAGTTACTAATTGATCGTGATGAGTTACTAATCGATCGTTTCTTCTACCTCAGCAGCTCCAGTGGCCATCTTCACTACCAAAATGTTACATATTCATCAACTAATATTGATGGCCTTATGTTCGGTCTTCCTGGTTTTGATACGTGGAAAGTGAAGATGGTTTACAAGCAATCATAATATATTACTATCTTCCAGGTATCCTTTTAGGTAAAGCTTCTCACTTTGACAAGTTATTTAATTGGTGTAAAACAACTCTTTCAGCAGGCTAATATTTAGTTTTCTCCTGTATCTCAAGAATCCAGCAGAAAAGTAAAGTTGTGGAGCATACTGATGGTAGCCTGGTAGGAGATGTAGATAAAGCACAATTAAATGCTATTGACCAAGAATATATATATACCATTTCATTGTCATTACTCATTAGTTTGAACATGCCAATGCTCCAAACGGAAAGAAAAAGCAGTAACAACTACACAAGTTTTAAGCACCTAAAGCACTCAAAACATATTCAATTGTTCGTGACAGTAAAAGGTGAATGCTTAACAAACTTCTTAATGTGAAACAAGTGAAATTTTGGTTCGTATCATTCGATTCACGTCCATTTTGATAAGTTGTATCTAAGATATCCGCATGGGGTATTTACTCTCAAGCTTTCGCAACCATGCTAGCCAATCTAAAGAACTTATATTCATTCAAAATTTTGGGTCATTTTACCTTTAATACAACTACAGTGCTCTGTATAATCCAAAGTTTCAATTCTCTTCCTCTTTAGCTAGTTAAGAAAGGTGTTGAGTTGCATAAGAGTATATATTACTAATCATTTTCCACCATAAATTTAGTCATATGTTACTTATTTAGTAAACTTAGCTTATTTGAGTGAAAATTATTTAACTCGGGTTGTAAAAAGGAGCTCCAATTTTGCAATAAATAATAACTTTATAATACAATAAGTTGCTAGTTTTTATTAGCATCGCAATGTTGACCAAAAGGGAAATATAGAAGCAAGGTATAAAAAGGTGTAGGAAAACCTGAAAATTTTGAGATATAAAATTTTGGGTTGTACTTTACCTGCAAGGGCTAATCTTTAATTTGCTCGTCCGTGCCTAGTCTTCCTTTCTCTTTCTCAATGATACGCATAAAAATAACACAGATCTAGCCCCGTTAAACCAACCCTGTAGCCCATACCCTCCCACTCATCCTCGGGGTGGGAGTTGACAAACCCATCCTAGTCCCTATGACCTAATCGGTGCTTCACCGACGCTCATACCTGCACCCAATTTATAAATACAAGCTTCTGACAAACTCCAATCTTAATGATCTTCTGGCAAATATACAACTGAGTAAGTAATGGAAACAAAAAGATCAAGAAGTGCACTCGTTCTATTTATTTTGTCGGAAGCAACTTAACAAGAATGAAACTGTACAAGAAAAAGACAGAGCCTGGATGATTGTAGTTGTAGTCCATAGTTTCACCGCAATGATAAGCAGACTCTCTATATGTCTAGATAATTCAAGAAAGTATGAGAAAAGATAGGCTAGTTGTGAGGATAATGACTAATAGGTGGCATGGCGACCATTTTGTGACAATGAGAAGTATGGCTAGGGTTTTCATCTTTGGCTTAGATATGAAGAAATGGAAGGCCAAGTTTGTTTAAAATGGACGGTTGTAATTATATATTGAGTATTAAAGTAGGAGCAAGGCACGGGGCGGGACACTACAAAAACCATAACCTCTTGACTACAATCGGAGGACTTCATCTTTATGATTGCAAAGCTACATTGAATATAAAAGCAGTAGAGGCGTAAGGCACGGAGCGGTACACCCCAAAAACCATAACCTCTCGATAACTTTTGCAGGTTTAAAATTTAAATATCAAGATAAGTTATGTATCGAAAGTGAGCACAAGTCTCCCTAATAATAGCGGGTCTAAGCGAGGTGGTTACTTGCCAATTTTGGGTAAGATCTTACAGATTTTCCAACTAAAATGATCCACCTTGGGAGGTTTCTACTAAGATATGAAGACATGAGCAACATAGATAATATTCGGCTGACCCCAATGTTAATAGAGGAGATCTCTATCTCACATGGTTTATTTATGGGGTAAAACTTCTTACTTTAACCTTCGAGTTCATCATTGACAACTAAGCGCCAAGTTATCTGTAATTTAGCAGTGTGTTGCTAACTAAATCTCCTTTCAGGAATCCTATCTTGCATTAGTCAATCTCTCTCACTTCAGTAATGTTTAATTTTCTCGTATATCTCAAAAATCGAATATAGATGTGGCATTGTGTAGCCATACACAATTGGTTAAAATACTTAAATAAAGCTCGGCAAGGATGAATCAAATGGCGAAAATAAATACTATTTATTGTTTGCATTCACTACGATGATGTGCGCCTTGAACATACGTGCAAAAGTTACAAAAAGCAAAAATTATAAAAACAAAAGGTGGGATACATACGTAAGTTGTGAGCACTTGAAATCACACGTACAAAAATAAAACTTCTTTCATTGTTTGTAAGCTTAATGGTGAAGGACTTAACAAACTTCTTAATAACGATCACGATAATTGTGCGGTTCATAACATAAGAATTCATTTCTCTTTTGGTCAATTTTTTTTTTAAGCAGATAGATGGTTATTTATACTCTCAACCTTCACAATTAATACATAGGAGTATGCTACTATTATCACAAACATATTTTGATCTTCATTGAAAATTAGAGCAACAAATTCACCATTCAAAAAGAAAAAACATATTTTTCGTAGATGTTAATATTGAAACTACAATTGCTGTCACTACTGGACCTGCTATTAACAAAATTACTAATGGGATAGTATGTTGGCATTTAACAAAGTTTTTATTTTTAATTTCTTCTCCAATTTAAAAAACTGAAGAAAAATTGATCATTAATTTCTTAAATTAGTTGTCAATAATTTTTGTTTTGAGATACCAGTAAGATTTGGAATCCATATCCTCCGTGGTATAAGCCTGGCACCTTCACCGGCCTCCCTCATTCCTCCCTGTGTATCGCCTCTCTCTCTCTCGGAACGAACACACACAAACGCAGTAATAAAAGACGAGGTAACCGGCTTATTTATCAGCGGAGAGTCGAGATGTTCTTCCACATAGTGCTGGAGCGAAACATGCAGCTTCACCCGCGCCACTTCGGCCGCGACCTTCGTGACAAGCTCGTCGCCAAGCTCATGAAAGACGTCGAAGGCACCTGCAGGTCTGTGCAATGAAAAACCTTAATTTTTTCAGTCGACCCCCAATTTTACTTCAATATGTTGAAAAAGCCCTATGTTGGTTTGTCCACAGTGGCCGGCACGGATTTGTCGTGGCCATCACGGGCATCGAGCACGTGGGCAAGGGCTTGATTCGAGACGGCACCGGATTCGTGACGTTCCCGGTTAAGTACCAGTGCGTTGTGTTCCGGCCCTTTAAAGGGGAGATCTTGGAAGCTGTTGTGACCATGGTCAATAAGGTACATCAAATTTCGTTTCACAAATTTTTGTTCCCTTTTAACTTTGGGGTCAAATATCGCGTATGTGTTAGGTATCTACGGAAGGATTCACTAGCTTTGTTTTGTGCAATTGCAGATGGGTTTTTTCGCTGAAGCTGGGCCTGTTCAGATATTTGTTTCTAATCACGTGAGTCTACAGTTAGGGTTGTACTTGATTGTGTTTTATCAATTTTAGTAATAACTGCAAAATGGCATGAGAGTCAGGTTTGCCTACATCGCTGTTATGAATTTGTAGAAAAGTAGAGCTTAAAGTTGGTAGCTTCCAACTTCAGATACTTGTTGGAAAATGAAAGTTTTATGAGAATTTTAAATTGATTTTAGTATTAAATCTTTCGTCTACATGTTTATTTCCTCATTGTAGTGTTCTGTAGTACTTTATCAATTTATTCCTTTTAGGTTGCTGGTTCAGTGATGTGGAATACTTTCTATGTTGGTATGGTAGAGATTCCAGTTTTGCAGATCAATAGAAGCTCTTTAGGAACTCAGAAAGCCAACTAACTTATCATGTGTGAGCACTTTCATTGTTCCCTTGGCCGTAGTGGGTATCAAGCAGATTGAAGTAGAACTAACCCAAATGAGTAGTGTAGTTGAGGTTGTAATTTCGATCAAGAGCTGTTGTTCGTATTCATGTGATTTATGGACCATAAGTAGGGGTTGGAGCAAAGTGATCAGAAAACCACGTTGATACTTATTTGTATTCATGCGATTCATGCAGTTGTTGTTTGCACTACCCTCTTGCTTATCTGAATTTGACTACAGCTAATGTAATTATGACACTTGCATACCGTAGGCCTAGTTTTTCTGATAGTTATGCATAGTCCAACGACTGTTGCGCGAGACTCAGAAATTAAAGGGAATGTGTTTAGTTGGGCAGTCCATTTATAGTTGGAGCCTTCTGGTAAAATTGAATGAGGTGATTGGTGGCAACTCCCCAACAGATACCATGTTTTTCCTGAGTTGTAAGCTTTGTAAATCCTTTTGAAAAATGGTGGTTTCGTCTTGGGTTATATATATTGCGGTATCTCACCCTTAAGTTTAACATTATTGGAAAAAGAAACGTTTGTTTTCCTTTATTTCCTTTTATTCAAAAAGTAAACTTCCGTGATAGCAGAGCCGTTAGCAGTGAAGGTATCTGCTTAGTTAATCTCTGCAAAGTTCTATGTCCTTTGTTTTAGTTGATACCAGATGACATGGAGTTCCAATCTGGAGATATGCCAAACTACACCACTTCAGATGGATCAGTATGTATCCTGTTCAGGTTGCTTCCGTTGTTGTTGGAGCAATAAAGATTTGTGCTTTAACATTTGGCCTCTTTGGTCCTAATTAGGTCAAGATTCAGAAGGACAGTGAAGTTCGGCTAAAGATCATTGGAACACGAGTTGATGCGACAGAAATTGTATGCCCTCCATGTTATCATCTTTTCTACAATCATTGTGCTGCTATTATCTTTGACCTTGCAATTCATAATCTGTACATGCTTGCATTACTTTGTTAGAGTAGTACATGTTTCATATTTACACTTCCGTTGAGTTTTAGTTTCAAAACTAGTTTGGTGAACTTTATATGGGACTGGATGATGGATGCTGTATCAGAAAAACGAAAATGAAGGGATAGACAAGATTGCAATGCTAGATTTGTTACGTACTTGTTCAGATGCACCAGTGTCAATGATGTATTGTTTGATTTTTGTTCCCTAAATACTGTCTTACTTGTGGTTTCAGATTCTTCTTTTTTTTTTCCTTTTTTTTTTTGATGAGGTATTTGTAGTTTTGTTTTTATCAAGCGAAATGTGGCATAACTTTGTCATGTGAAAGCTCTATTTAGGACCTGCTTCTTTTTGAGAAGAGAGCCCAAGTTTTTGGGAGGCTGCTCTGTGTTGTCTCTTGCCCTTTTTACTGCATTTGAAGTTTAGGAGTAAGAGAGCTTTTGAGGGCAAGAGTAGATTTATAGAATTAAGGTCTCTTGTATTACCATACAAACAAGATAAAACTAAGGCCTCTTTGTAAGATTTCTTTTACGGAAGACGCTTTAGGAAAGTATGTGCAGCTGTATACCTGGTGTATGCGGTTGCTCCCCTGTTTTTGCCTCTTTTCTTTTTTTAAAAATGTGTGTGGGGGGTTGGGTTGCAGAACAGGGGTATCATGTAGAAGAAAATTCTAACTTATTGACCATTAATATATCTCTAGCCATGTTATGCGTCTTTGCATCTGTGTGCATATTAACTCTTTCTAATCTTTCTTTAATTGTAACTTTATCTCAACCCCCCTAACCCTGACGCCACCACAATGAAAAAAGAAATGAAGTGCTACTCATAAAGAAGAAGAGGAGAAAGACACCCTTGTCGCATGTGGATAATATTTTTCCAAGGGTTAAGCTTCTTCTCATGCGTCTTTAATGTGTACGGAGTAAGGTATTCCATTTGATGATAGGAGATGTTCATATGTTAGTGCTATAATTCTGTAAGTCTAGTTTCAACTTTTGGTTGCAGTGTTGCGCTATTCTATTCTTGTTTGTGTTTGGCATGCTCCTTTATTTTCATTTAAATGCCTTAACATTTTAAAATCACAAACCTCATTTGAGAGTCAGCTGTATTGTTAAGATTATCAGTTGATATGCCTCACTTTTGTACCCATATGCTACAATTAAAAATTGTTCAGCGTCTACCTCTAGCTTCGTAGTCCTCTTATTCTTTTTCAGTTTTACGCATTCAAGTATGATATTTCCCATTTATCATGTGCCTCCTTTTTGCAGTTCTGCATTGGTACCATAAAGGATGATTTCCTGGGTGTGATCAGTGATCCAGGTTCCACATCCTAAATAAAACTAAAAGCAACGTCTTTCCATTGCTGAAGAGACTTGCCCAACCTTGTCGATGCGCTTGAATACGGAGATGCTGCATTGAATTTAGAGAAATGGGAGTACCATAGAAGTGGGACCATTATTATTTGACTCGCTTCAAAACGCCCATTCGTCATGGAAAAGCAAAAATACTAGTGGGCAACTTATTACCAGTTATTACCGGCATCTTCTTTAGGAAATGCCATTTAGTATGGATCAATTTTTCGTACTTCATTGGTGTTTAATTTCCTCCTATATCTCATAAATCTAATGTAATATGCACTTGTGCAGCAGTGCTATTGTGAATGTCACAAACCATAAGGAGAATGAGCCTGTAGATTGGACATGCAGAAGTTGCGAGGTAATAGAAAGGAAAAGAGGGTAAATACGCAAGTTGTGAGCACTCGAAGCACAAGAACTCACGTTTAACTCCTGCAATGACCAAGCAATTGATAAGTTAAAAGAAACTCAAATCTTGAAGTACATACCTCAAAACTTATATAGCTCTGCATTATGAACGTAGTTTCTACAAAGATGGAGTCATGATTATGAAACGCTTATAAGCTGTTATCTTCTAGGCTCGATACTAGCCAAATTTGTGAAATGCTCAAAAGATTTGGGGAGATGATTTGACCATCAAAATCATAAAGCATGCTTGAGGGGACGAGTTCATAGAACACGCTAATCAAAGTCTAATTGAAAAAACACCAAGGAACTTCTGGACGGATCAGGTCAATAAACTAGAAATTACTTATTTTTCATAGTCGCATGATGATTTGCGATATTAGAAATCGTGCCCCTAGCCCGCTACCCAATCTCCTTTCTTTATCTACTACTTAATGTAACGAATGTTCTCGTTTTGTTTTGGCGAGATAGTAGAAAAAATATAATAGATGATCTTTCACCGAGAAGATTTGGAAAGTAATCATCTTTAAAGTTGATTATCTTCGGAACCAACTAGCCAAGCAGAATTAGCTTGATATCCTGTGTTATCATTTGCATTTTAAAGCAACATTATGCAGCTCATTAGCACTACCACAGGCCAAAACTCGAATAAGTTTTTTCTTTATGGTAACATGGTTCACTTTTCGGGGGCCTAATCATTCCCAACCCAACAGTCCCCTCTGAAGCAAATCTAGAAACCTCACAAGTCGCTTAATTTCAGAAATGGGCTTTCTTTAGGCTTTATGTAGTATCGAGCAAAAGCAAAAAAGCACAAAAAGACTTGTCGAACACAATCAAAACTCTCACTAGATGCTGGCGTTTCTGGCTGCCTCAACCATCCGACAGCTTTATTACTATGATATCCAACATTGGACGTGGAATAACATATGATTGGCTTTATACGGTCTTGTCTATCTTGAACTGGGCTATCCAATCGGGTTGTTAGGGAGACAGGAGAGAGAGAAGCTCAACTCAAAGATAGGTAAACAAGAGTGGATCATATGGTGTCCACAATCGGAATAGAATAAGGCATTTACCTTTAACTACGCTTGCTAGAAAAGTAAGGGAGTCCTTATGCCAATATAAACGATCCAAAAGGTAAAAAAGAGACCCAACATTCCCAATGGCAGCCAATCGCTTCTCCCACGAAGCAAAGACGGTAAGCTTTTGTTGGAAGCTTTTATACCATGCACTGAAACACGAAGGAAGACTCGAAGTGGGCTGATCAGATTGGGTTCTGTGTGTTATTTGAGAATGACTAGAGAGGACGATTCTGAGTTATGCATGACTAAGATTGAGACTATGTCTTAGCACGAAACTTAAGTACTAGTAACGAGACAATATAATATTTCATATCGGATGTGAGAGGCTTTTCAATTTGTCTTATAAGACCCTACCAAGAATATCACTAGGACCTATTTCGACTAGCTCTTGCCGAAAGGTATTGTCTTGTTATGAGGCTGCAGACCTGATTGTAATAATCACCTACCTAATATACTTCAACACTGCTCACCAACTAGCATATCTTCTAATCTCCAGAAGCCTCCACCGTCACCCTCGCATTGCCACCACCTAATTGAAAAACACACTAATCCAATCTGCAATAACGGCAACCTCAGAGAAGCCATACAAGCCCTCTTTCACGAGCCCAACTCGACCCAAAAAAACTACGAGCTCCTAATCTTCTCCCGCTCCCCTCAAAATTTTCTCACTAACGGTAAAAAGATTTACTAGAAACTGGTCAACGATGGGATCAATAGATAGATGTTTTATTAAGAAAACCAAAAATGGAGCAAATATGAACCTGACAGAGAGTCGTTAATTTATCTACTCATTCAAATATACTAGTATGTACTGCTAGGTTTTTTTCCCACTAACAAGTGTATTACTTGTGGTTTGAATTTCATGTTTGCTTATGAGGTACTTATAATTTTGGATTTACATATAGCTTTGTTTCTTTCCTTTTTTATAGAATTATAAATTGAGAGGCCGGCATAACAAAAGTACAAAATCCCACACAAAATGCATATGCAATAAACTAAACATAGAGGGCCAAACCTCCTTGGACTTAAAGGGACTAAAGGACAAGGACCAAAGTCCAAATTAACACACAAAAAAAGAAGAAAAAAAAACCCGACAACAAACAAAAAAGAAACCCCAAACTGGACTGTCGCATGAGTCGATAAACATCCCTTAAGAACCCGACCAGCACCACACACTAAACCACACGCGAAAGATCACGAAGCCACCATGCACAAATTGCACATCCAGATTTGCCCAAACTAATCCCACCGACCTAAAGCACCACCCACCGACCATTCACTTCCCATAGCACCGCCACACAACCACCGACCATTTAAGTAAAAAGTAGGCGCCACTTCACCCAAACACGCCAGCACAAGAGACCACGACACGAACAGTCACCCAATCACCACCAAATTGAGGCCGCAACCTCATAGGACCACAAACCACCAATTTGCACACAAACATAATCAGCCCAGCACCAGTCCAAAAGTAAAAGATAAGAGAGGGCATCGCGCAAAGAGGAAGGTGGAGATATAAACTCTCAGCCTGAAACTACACCCTCTCCTTACAGCCAAATCACCCTCCTAGCACGACCAAAAAAGAGAGAGGGTACGGAGCTAGGGGAAAGGAAGGTGGGAAAACCATTCCCAGATTACAACCTCACCATATACCAGACCCCTTTAGACATTGCAGCCACATCCACCCACCCACCAACCAAAAGCAAATGACGAGAAGACAACCAACAACCGCCACTAACCGCTGCCGCCACCACATGAACTAACCACAACCCCTATACGAAACCAACCTTTTGATCCCTCCCAAGACATTGGAAAGGAGCGGATCAAACCTCCTCGCTTGCCACTGACCTAAAAATGGTGGATTGAATGAAGAAGGCAACACTGAGCCATCGAACAAGGAAGCCACCTTAGGGACAAAAATATAAAGGAAAAAAAATCCTAAAAAACCTATAAAGTACTACCACCCCACCACACGTTAGTGGTAACATGAGGTGATAGCGGAAACAAGTAGGGTTTTTTTAAGGAGAGAGTATGGGTTTGTTTAGAGAGGGATACAAGATGCTTTAGGAATTGAAAGAGGTTGGTTTTATCGGCTATACTATGGCATAGCTTTGTTATGTGGAAGCACCCTTGGTTACGATTTACGAGATGCCTCTCCATTTTTTTTCTCGACAAAAGACTGCTCAAATACCCCATATGTCAATGTTTTGCAAAAACTAAGGCCAGAATTGCTTGAAGTGTGTTCAATCGCATTTTCTCGAATCTTTGAAATGCTTCAAGGTTTACATTTCTCAATGACTTGATTTGAATCTAAGTAATGTCTTCAACTTCTTCGGTCCATCGTACATTGGCAACTATTTATTTATAAATTTTTTTTGGGGGGGTAAATTTCTAGATTCCGTTGCTAAACATTCATCTTTCTAAGTACACGTGATCATGCTTAGCTACAACAAGCAAAGGGAATTCTCACCGGGTACCTAATCAAGTATATCTTCATTTATCCCCAAAGAGTTGGAGAAAGAGACCATTTAATAGTATCATTTGATAAAAAAAACTATGCTTCATATTGGTAGAAAATGATCCACCAAATGGTCGAGTGCAGAGACTAGTCATTAAAAGGAATTATATCTCTTAAAATTTTGCGTTATGCTACTATTAGCATCATAGATAATTGTAGGAAGAGGGCCACAATGAAGCCAATAATCCAGCCAAAGCCAAGTATCATTCCCATTACCAATCTGCTGTTTCACGTATCCTTTGATTTGGTCTCTCACCTTCAACAGTTTAGTCCAAGTCCTGGACAAAACAACATTAGGTTCAAGAATCAAAAGTCGTCATTGTTATTGTTTGGACCTAGATCTCCACGCACTAGGTCAAACCTTATATAGCTCGTAATTATATCCTTCTGTTCAACCGTGTTACTATGTCACCCTTAATTCCTACTCATTTTGAGTGCAACGAAAAAAATTATGTAAGACGTCTATGCACAATGGTGAGAATCTTAAGAGTAATTGATATCTATACTATGTTTGGTGGAGGAAACATTTGTGTGGAAAACTTTTTCGATCTACTATTTGTCACCCCTTAAATTTATTTCTTGTGATCCAACTCATTCTATCCGGCAATGGTGGCACTATTCCCTTAGTCTCCCTCTCTCACGTTTACACGTTCCAACAGTATTTTGTAAGTGGCGTCTCATTTTGTTGTGGTAAAGGATGACTTCAACTACTCCCATTCCTCGTCTATCTCTTTCTCCCTATCTGTCTTCCAAATTCAATAGAATCTTGTTTATGCCGTTATCCATGGCACTGTCTTGACTATATATACTCATAATTGCATTTGCAAAATATTATAGACATGTACGTGCCTGTACAATTTGTTTTTTCTAGTGTTATTGCGTCACACGCATCACGTGTGGCCATGAACCCTTAATCTACTTGCTTTTTATATTCTTATCAATCATCCATGCTCCGATTTCTTCACGTCTTTACAGTTCCCAGTTTACCAGTACACCAACTAATATTAGTCACCTTATGTTTGGTCTCCTTGGGTCCGATACACAAGGACATCGAGAGGCTAGCATAGAATCATGATAGCCATAGCATTACCGGACTAATGTTTAGTTTCTTCCTATATCTCAAAAAACCAGTGTGGTAAGTGTAATGTAGCTAAGCTATTGTGATTGCCACAAACCAAACGGAGAAAGCGCATACCATATATTGTTCATATTCATTCCAATCATGTGTAGTTTGAACATGCACAAGTAATCGTATATACGTTGCGAGCACTTAAAGCACCCCAAGCATGTTTGTTTGTTCATTAGGATCAAATGATTAATGGCGAGGGACTAATTTGAGAGACAATACTCATGGTCCATGCCACAAGAATTCAGCGTCTTTCTGGCGAATTTTGTACCTAAGCCATCCACAAGTAACATTCAGTACTAAGCGTCACACCATAAAATGCAGAAGCGAGAAACCGATAAGTTAAAAGAACTCAACTTTTGAAGCAAACACTTTAAATTATTAGTGTGGTTTCTAACAAGGTTAAAGTCATATTTATGAAATGCTCATGAGCTATCATTCAAAAATCTTGTATTTTGACGAATTTACAGGTAAAAACTTTGCCGCTTTCTGTTAGCCATGTGCTAGTTGAGCCTCCTCTCTAGATCGATGAACAAAAAAGATTTTATCATGGCTTTCTTAATCCAAGTCTATCTCATTGTCTATTTACAGAATCAAAGTAAAATCTGAATGATAAGTATGATTAAAGTAAAAAAAAAATAATGGTACATATAGAAGTTTGGTTCGACTTAGGACGGTTTCAAAAATACCTAACCGAATCGAATATTGGTTTGGGGAACGGGAAAAAAAACCTGTTGTTTTTTAAAATTGGTTTGTGATAGACCGATTTAATCCGTTCGTTTGGACTGAATTTGTTTAAATAGTTTACATGCTCATTCCGAATCTCCAGAATTAATTGCCAAACAGGGTTGGCTTGATATTCTGAGCAATCATTTGCATATACGAAAGCAACAAAAAGATTCTCAAGCTTAGTTGGCAGTAGCACAGGGCCAAACTCAAATAAGCAAATCTTTAAAAGTTTGCTTGAGAGTTTTGAGACGAGAGAAAAGAAGAGAAAAGAAAAAAAGGGAACACAATTATTTTTTCAAAGTTTCATTCTTTTCTCTTATTTGTGAGGTCAGCAGATAAGAAAAGAAAAGTAATCTGATTATTACATATATATATATATATATATATATATACTATATTGTGATAATTCTAATAAAGATTATGAATGTATGATAAAAAAAACATGATTTTGTTGAGAAAACAAATTAGTTTATGATAAATCATACAAAATATATACTATACAAATGTCATAAGCTTTACATAGCTGATTAATGTTACCATGTAAAAAATAAAAATAGCCATGAGTTGACCACAAGCATCCCAACATCGAAAGCTAATTAATGTCATACCAAAAGTAAAATAATCAGTTATGAGTCAACTCTAACATCTAAAATAATCATTTGATTGTAAATAAAGTGATAAGCTCTAATTAGAAATCCTAAAATCTAAAAGGCATTAAACATTTAGTCTTCATTGTATAAAGGGTAGTATGAATATTATAAAAATGTTACTTACGAGAGTTCCTTTCTTTCCGTGTCTTTCTTTCCGTGTCTTTCCAATTTTGAGAGGAAAGAAGTCTAAATTTTCTTTTCCTTTCTCTTCTTTCTAAAAAAAACTCTCTAATTAAACGGGAGGAAATGAGTCACTACTTCCCGTCTTCTTCTTTCTTTTTCTCTTCTAAAAAAAAACTAGCAAACAAGCTATAAAGCAAACCTTACAAGCTGCTTAAACCAGAAAAGCACAAGAAGACTTGCTGAACCTAACCGCAGCTCTCACCTGATGTGGGCGTTGTTGGAATTGGGTTTTAAACCCATTGTGAGAAGCAATTTTGAATCAATTTTCAAATGGGTTCTAAACCATATTTTGGTTAGGGCCAAATTGATTCATGTTCATCTATTGGAATAGATGATCATGGTATATTCACATGTCTAAAACAAATGGAAGGTGAATGAGAAAATTGAAGTTAAAGTTGGTGGATCAACTTGAAGGGAAGAGAGAATCCCACATAGAAGAATTAAAGCAAATATTGTCTCCTTATAAGGCTTAGCCTTGAGCTAAGGGATGGGCCCCTTGGGGGTACCCATGTTTTGTAAGGAGGGAGGACCTAGGTTGACCCAAGGTCCACCACGCGCGCGCCGCCCCGCCCCGTCCCGGTCCGGTCCGGTCCGTGGCCGTGGCTTGGGCCCATTAGGCTTTATTCTTTTTGGGACAAAAATATTTAAATAAATAAAGTTGGAATTGGGTTTAAAACCCAATTCCAACAATCTGGTGTCAAGAATGGGATACTTTATTTTAGCTGGATACTTTATTTTTGTTTTTCTGCACAAATATCTCAATTAGAGTATTCGCGCATAATTGGTAGCCTAATGTATATCATGAATTGCACGAGACCCGATATAGCATATGCTGTCAGTAAATTGAGCAGATATACTAGTAATCCGGGAAAGAATCACTGGTTAGCTATTGTAAGAGTTTTAAGGTATTTAAAATATACCTTAAACTTTGGTCTGCATTATACAAGATATCCAGCTGTATTAGAAGGATACAGTGATGCCAACTGGATATCAGATTCTAATGAAACAAAATCCACAAGTGGATATGTGTTTACATTAGGAGGAGCAGCTATTTCTTGGAAATCCTCTAAACAGACATGTATTGCCAGATCCACTATGGAATCTGAATTCATTGCTTTAGATAAAGCAGGAGAAGAAGCGGAGTGGCTTCGTAATTTCTTGGAGGATATTCCAAATTGGTCTAAACCTGTGCCACCAATTTGCATACATTGTGATAGTCAATCTGCAATTGGAAGAGCACAAAGCAGTATGTATAACGGCAAGTCTAGACACATACGTCGCAGACACAATACCGTTAAAGAATTACTTTCTAGTGGAATTATCTCTATTGACTACGTGAAGTCAAAGGATAATATTGCGGATCCGTTAACGAAAGCTTTGACTAGAGAGAAGGTAAATACGTTATCGAGGGGAATGGGTCTTAAGCCTATGAACTAAAGAGTTGCCATAATGGAAACCCTACCTAGCTGACTGGAGATCCCAAGATCTAGGTTCAAAGGGAAAACCGAATTATGTAAATGCGACTCAGACAGAGCACTGTGGGGGGTTAAAACCCTAATATCCATTCCTATGATGAGAAGACAGTGGCACCTTCAAAAGGTTAGGTTAAGCTATGCTTTTAATGACTCTTATATCTTGGAAATCCAAGTGGGGGGTGCAGTAGGAACCTCTAATAAGAAGTCACCTATGTGAGTAAGAAGTGGGCCGCTTCTATGAGAATTGTAAGGCTGAATTCTCAGAGAGTACTCATGAAAACCAGGAGTGTTCAGGGCCAAAATGAACACAACAATGAGAACCTCAAAACAATGTTTGAACGATACTGTGTGAAATTCTATTGTCTTGGTTTACACTAAAGGTTGAACAGTTCAAGACATCATGTTCACTGGTTAACCAGTAAATCCGATAGTTCTCACTAGTGAAGGTTCAAGGCCATCGGCTACCTATCCCGATGCAGTGTCGTTCTAAAGAACTCTTTCTTGTGTCAGTGTTTCTTTGTATTAGTGTCCAGTCAATTTTCTATTCATGTGGGGGATTGTTGGAATTGGGTTTTAAACCCATTGTGAGAAGCAATTTTGAATCAATTTTCAAATGGGTTCTAAACCATATTTTGGTTAGGGCCAAATTGATTCATGTTCATCTATTGGAATAGATGATCATGGTATATTCACATGTCTAAAACAAATGGAAGGTGAATGAGAAAATTGAAGTTAAAGTTGGTGGATCAACTTGAAGGGAAGAGAGAATCCCACATAGAAGAATTAAAGCAAATATTGTCTCCTTATAAGGCTTAGCCTTGAGCTAAGGGATGGGCTCCTTGGGGGTACCCATGTTTTGTAAGGAGGGAGGACCTAGGTTGACCCAAGGTCCACCACGCGCGCGCCGCCCCGCCCCGTCCCGTCCCGGTCCGGTCCGTGGCCGTGGCTTGGGACCATTAGGCTTTATTCTTTTTGGGACAAAAATATTTAAATAAATAAAGTTTATTTATTTATTTATTTTATTTTCCGGAAAGTTGTGACCTTTCCAGCTAAACAGTTTTTCCTGTGAAGAGTTGCACCCCCCAGTGGATAATGTGTATAAATACGAGTCAGTTTTACAAAAATGAACTAATCCCGAAATTATTTTCTGCAATTTTTGTTGTCTCGTTCCTGTGTCCAAAAGAGGAGTTCTGTGTCTTTGTTTTGGTTCGCCGGGTCTGCAATTTGGAGTGCTCCTATTTCAGACGTATTGTCGTTGTATCCTGGGAGACTGTCGTCAAGAACCGTCAGCACCATTGCGGGACGAATAAGTCTTAAGGACAGTGAATCAAATTCACGCCTCGACCTTTTTCCTTTGCTGTTCTGCAATCTTCTTGTGAGTTGTTAAATAAACTATTATTTCTTTCCTTACGTTACTGCTGTTTTTGGAACCTTAACATATGCATGTTATTATATTTTCGATATTGTTTTTCTGCACAAATATACACAAAGTATACGTAGAAACCAACATTCTTAAGACTTATTCCTGCACACTTTGTGTTGCATGTGTAGAAACAGTATTGTCATAACAGTGTTTTCAAATTCGTTTTCATATTTGATTCTGTCAATCTATACTAAAGTTATTTTCAGATTTTGAATTTAAGTTTAGTGATTCTAGACTCAGATTTATACTATTGTGATAGACTGGACTGTTTATTAATTGTTGTTATATTCTGTTGATAGATTTATAACAATGGCTACTAGTGAAACCAATTCGGAAAGTGGACCGATTAATCCCAACGTGCAACACGGTGATGGGACTGTGTATGCGACGCCTTATGTGGCACCAACTCATGGTTCTGTTGGACTTGGTGAAAGACCGGAAAAGTTCAATGGAAAAGATTTCAAGAGGTGGCAACAAAAGATGTTGTTTTACTTGACCACTCTTAACTTGGCAAGATTCTTGCAAGAGGATGCACCAGATCTTGGTGAAAATCCTGACCGGCAAACAGTGGCTGCCGTGGATGCTTGGAAGCATTCAGATTTTTTGTGCAAGAATTACATCCTCAATGGATTGGACAATGCGTTGTATAACGTATACAGTCCAATGGTCAATGCGAAAGCATTGTGGGAATCCTTGGAAAGGAAATACAAGACGGAAGATGCCGGCTCAAAGAAATTTGTAGTCGGCAAATTCCTTGATTTCAAGATGATGGATTCTAAGACAGTGATTAGTCAAGTCCAAGAGTTTCAGCTTATTCTACATGATATTCATGCGGAAGGGATGGTACTTGGAGAGTCTTTTCAAGTGGCTGCTTTGATAGAAAAATTGCCACCTACTTGGAAAGATTTCAAGAACTATTTGAAACATAAACGCAAGGAGATGAAGCTCGAGGATTTGATCGTCAGATTAAGGATTGAGGAGGATAATCGCCAGTCCGAGAAGAAGGCCGGTAATTATCATCAAGAGGCCAAGGCAAATGTGGTCGAGCAAGGTCCATCAAAGAGGAGGAAAATTTCCGATTCCGATGGTCCAAGCGGAGCAAGAGGCTCACATTTCAAAGACGGTGAGAAGAAGAAGTTCAAAGGGAACTGTTTTGTGTGCGGCAAAGCTGGCCATCGTGCTAAGGATTGTCGCAAAAACAAAGGAAACTTTAAGAAAGGAAAGAATTCTCAAGCCAACGTGACCGAAGTTACCAAAATCACCGAAGACGTGACAGATTTGAATTTATCTGCGGTGGTATCCGAAGTCAACTTGGTTGGAAATCCCAAACAGTGGTGGGTAGACACGGGCGCTACTCGACATGTGTGCTCCGAGCGAAATATGTTCACTACATATGAGAGCGCCAACAACGAGAATCTGTTCATGGGAAACTCTTCTTCTTCAAAGGTGCTAGGAATGGGAAAGGTGGTCTTAAAGATGACATCCGGCAAGGAATTGAGTCTCAACAATGTGCTTCATGTGCCAGACATTCGGAAGAATCTAGTGTCAGGCTCATTGTTGAGTAAGAATGGCTTCAAGCTAGTGTTTGAGAGTGATAAATTTGTACTCACTAAAAGTGGGATGTTTGTAGGAAAAGGGTACTTATGTGATGGTCTGTTTAAGTTAAATGTAATGACCATCGTGCCTAAAGTTGTACCAAATTCCGATATTAATAAAACTATTTCTTCTGCTTACTTGTTGGAATCTCCTAATTTATGGCATTGTAGATTAGGTCATGTAAATTATGGTTCCATACAAAAGCTAGTGAAAAATGGATTTTTGCCTAAAATGAATTTTGACTCACATAAAGCATGTGAAATTTGTATTGAAGCTAAAATGGCAAAAACGTCTTTCAAGTCAATTGAAAGAAGTACGGAACCTTTAAGTCTAATTCATAGTGACATATGTGACTTAAAGGTGGTACAATCTAGAGGAGGAAAAAAGTATTTTATTACTTTTATTGATGATTGTACGAGATTTTGTTATGTATATTTGCTTAGAAGCAAGGATGAAGCCTTGGAAGCATTTATGCAATACAAAATTGAGGTTGAAAATCAACTTAGCAAGAAAGTCAAAGTACTAAGAAGTGATAGAGGTGGAGAATATGTTTTCCCTCTTGAAAAATTTTGTGCTGATCATGGAATCATTCATGAGACCACGGCACCATATGCGCCTCAGTCAAATGGAATTGCTGAGCGGAAAAATCGTACTTTAAAGGAAATGATGAATGCTTTGTTGATAAATTCTGGACTACCAGATAACTTGTGGGGGGAAGCGGTCTTAACCGCAAATCATATACTTAATAAAGTACCTCACAAGAAGCTACAAAAGACACCTTATGAGCTATGGAAAGGTCGTCCTCCTTCCTTCAAATATCTTAAAGTGTGGGGGTGTCTAGCAAAGGTAGCTATCCCACCACCTAAAATGGTAAAAATAGGTCCTAAAACGGTTGATGGAATTTTCATTGGATATGCAAGCCATAGCTCGGCATATCGGTTCTTAGTGCATAAATCTGAAATTGACGATATACACGTCAACACCATTATGGAGACAAGGAATGCACATTTCTTCGAGGATGTATTTCCTTGTCGAGTGGCACAAGAACGGAGTTCTTTAAAAAGAACGAGTATGGACCAAGAACCCTCACAAGAGGAAGATGAGCCAAGACGTAGCAAGAGAGCTAGAACGTCTACATCTTTTGGTCCTGATTTTCTAACATATTTGTTAGAAAATGAGCCTCGTACTTACAGTGAAGCAATGTCGAGTCCCGAAACTCCTCATTGGAAAGAGGCTATTAACAGTGAAATAGAATCCATCATGCAAAATCATACGTGGGAACTGGTGGATCTTCCTCCTGGAAATAAACCATTAGGGTGTAAATGGATTTTTAAGAGAAAGATGAAAGCTGATGGAACGATCGAAAAATATAAGGCCAGATTGGTTGTCAAGGGATATAGACAAAAGGAAGGCCTTGATTATTTCGATACATATTCACCAGTAACGAGAATAACATCCATTCGAATATTGATAGCTATTGCAGCTATCAATAATTTTGAGATACACCAAATGGATGTGAAAACAGCCTTCCTAAATGGAGATCTAAATGAAGAGATCTATATAGAGCAACCCGAGGGGTTTGTAGCTCCGGATCATAAGAGGAAGGTGTGCAAGCTTGTTAAGTCACTTTATGGACTAAAACAGGCTCCGAAACAATGGCATGAAAAGTTTGATAAAGTCATGATCGAAAATGGCTTTAGAATCAACGAATGTGATAAATGTGTCTATGTTAAAGGGACGGAAAAAGGATATGTCATTGTTTGCCTTTATGTGGATGATATGCTCATTATCGGGAGCAATAATGAATTCATTAAGGCTACAAAGAAAATGTTGGCCAGTAAATTTGATATGAAAGATATGGGTGTGGCTGATGTTATACTTGGTATGAAAATTACCAAAACATCAAATGGACTAGTCTTGTCACAATCTCATTATATTGAGAAAGTGCTAGACAAATTTAAAAGTTATGATGATAGTCCGGTTAAGACACCGCTAGATGTAAATTTACATCTAACAAAGAATACTGGGGAAGGAATATCTCAATTAGAGTATTCGCGCATAATTGGTAGCCTAATGTATATCATGAATTGCACGAGACCCGATATAGCATATGCTGTCAGTAAACTGAGCAGATATACTAGTAATCCGGGAAAGAATCACTGGTTAGCTATTGTAAGAGTTTTAAGGTATTTAAAATATACCTTAAACTTTGGTCTGCATTATACAAGATATCCAGCTGTATTAGAAGGATACAGTGATGCCAACTGGATATCAGATTCTAATGAAACAAAATCCACAAGTGGATATGTGTTTACATTAGGAGGAGCAGCTATTTCTTGGAAATCCTCTAAACAGACATGTATTGCCAGATCCACTATGGAATCTGAATTCATTGCTTTAGATAAAGCAGGAGAAGAAGCGGAGTGGCTTCGTAATTTCTTGGAGGATATTCCAAATTGGTCTAAACCTGTGCCACCAATTTGCATACATTGTGATAGTCAATCTGCAATTGGAAGAGCACAAAGCAGTATGTATAACGGCAAGTCTAGACACATACGTCGCAGACACAATACCGTTAAAGAATTACTTTCTAGTGGAATTATCTCTATTGACTACGTGAAGTCAAAGGATAATATTGCGGATCCGTTAACGAAAGCTTTGACTAGAGAGAAGGTAAATACGTTATCGAGGGGAATGGGTCTTAAGCCTATGAACTAAAGAGTTGCCATAATGGAAACCCTACCTAGCTGACTGGAGATCCCAAGATCTAGGTTCAAAGGGAAAACCGAATTATGTAAATGCGACTCAGACAGAGCACTGTGGGGGTTAAAACCCTAATATCCATTCCTATGATGAGAAGACAGTGGCACCTTCAAAAGGTTAGGTTAAGCTATGCTTTTAATGACTCTTATATCTTGGAAATCCAAGTGGGGGGTGCAGTAGGAACCTCTAATAAGAAGTCACCTATGTGAGTAAGAAGTGGGCCGCTTCTATGAGAATTGTAAGGCTGAATTCTCAGAGAGTACTCATGAAAACCAGGAGTGTTCAGGGCCAAAATGAACACAACAATGAGAACCTCAAAACAATGTTTGAACGATACTGTGTGAAATTCTATTGTCTTGGTTTACACTAAAGGTTGAACAGTTCAAGACATCATGTTCACTGGTTAACCAGTAAATCCGATAGTTCTCACTAGGGAAGGTTCAAGGCCATCGGCTACCTATCCCGATGCAGTGTCGTTCTAAAGAACTCTTTCTTGTGTCAGTGTTTCTTTGTATTAGTGTCCAGTCAATTTTCTATTCATGTGGGGGATTGTTGGAATTGGGTTTTAAACCCATTGTGAGAAGCAATTTTGAATCAATTTTCAAATGGGTTCTAAACCATATTTTGGTTAGGGCCAAATTGATTCATGTTCATCTATTGGAATAGATGATCATGGTATATTCACATGTCTAAAACAAATGGAAGGTGAATGAGAAAATTGAAGTTAAAGTTGGTGGATCAACTTGAAGGGAAGAGAGAATCCCACATAGAAGAATTAAAGCAAATATTGTCTCCTTATAAGGCTTAGCCTTGAGCTAAGGGATGGGCCCCTTGGGGGTACCCATGTTTTGTAAGGAGGGAGGACCTAGGTTGACCCAAGGTCCACCACGCGCGCGCCGCCCCGCCCCGTCCCGTCCCGGTCCGGTCCGTGGCCGTGGCTTGGGCCCATTAGGCTTTATTCTTTTTGGGACAAAAATATTTAAATAAATAAAGTTTATTTATTTATTTATTTTATTTTCCGGAAAGTTGTGACCTTTCCAGCTAAACAGTTTTTCCTGTGAAGAGTTGCACCCCCCAGTGGATAATGTGTATAAATACGAGTCAGTTTTACAAAAATGAACTAATCCCGAAATTATTTTCTGCAATTTTTGTTGTCTCGTTCCTGTGTCCAAAAGAGGAGTTCTGTGTCTTTGTTTTGGTTCGCCGGGTCTGCAATTTGGAGTGCTCCTATTTCAGACGTATTGTCGTTGTATCCTGGGAGACTGTCGTCAAGAACCGTCAGCACCATTGCGGGACGAATAAGTCTTAAGGACAGTGAATCAAATTCACGCCTCGACCTTTTTCCTTTGCTGTTCTGCAATCTTCTTGTGAGTTGTTAAATAAACTATTATTTCTTTCCTTACGTTACTGCTGTTTTTGGAACCTTAACATATGCATGTTAGTATATTTTCGATATTGTTTTTCTGCACAAATATACACAAAGTATACGTA
>JAVXUP010004924.1:0-24371 GCA_033070095.1 Escallonia herrerae | reverse complement strand
TAGACCGATTTAGGATACCATATACATAATCTCAAAAGTGTCTCCTATTTTGCTAATTATATATTTACTGAACATAACAAATTAAAATTATCTAAGATAACAATAGCAAGAATACAAACTTACCTTGCTTGAGTGATGCTTGAACCAAGTGTGTTACTCCAAGAAAAGCTTGAAGGGTGCTGAAAATGGAAGCAAGTGAATCTGAAAGCCCGCAAAAATTTTGCTGAAAGAACCGAGATTAGGGAGACTTTCTACGCGACCCCAGGGGACAGTTCTCGGGGCTCGCGCCCGAGACTTTATAGGCGACCGGACAGGCCCTGACATGTGTCAGCCTAGAGATCGTCCGCCATACAGTATGGCGGACCGCCTTTTTCTGACACATGTCAGGAACAGAAAGGCGTCCGCGAGACTGTCTCGCGGACATGGGAGGGAGCAAAAAGGTAAAACTCCCGTTACGCGAGACAGTATGGCGGACGGGTACCAGTTTTGGAAAAAGGCGCGATCTGGACCGTCCATCTTTCATCGGCCGGTCAGATCGCGCTAGCAACTTAACTCCATTTTCTAGCGCTATCAATGAATCAGCTCCCATATATATATATATATATATGGATCGTGATCCATTGATAGCGCTAGCATATTGCTAGCGCTGTTTGGTCGTCCGCTACAAAATGTAGTGGACGATAATTTACAGTCCGCTACATTATGTAGTGGAAGGGTCAAAATACTGGGCATGGCGCGCGATCTGGCCGTCCATTCTCGGCCGTAAACGGCCAGATCGTGCAAGCAACTTGGGTTAAGTTCACGCTATCGAACGGATAGCTCCATATATATATATATATATATATATATATATATATATATATATATATATATATATATATATATATATATATATATATATATATATATATATATATATATATATATATAGGGAGCTGATCCGTTGATAGCGCTAGCAAAATGGGAGATCTTGCTAGCGCGATCTGACCGTCCATCCCGAAGGGATGGACGGCCCAGATCGCGTATTTTTGCGGCGCTGTCAGCAGTCCGCTACACTGTCTAGCGGACGACACTTTTTACCGTTTTGCCCCTGCACCCCCTCCGCTACACTGTCTAGCGGAGCACATAATCGAAGCCCACGTTGTCTGTCGTCCGCTAGACAGTGTAGCGGACGACTGACACAACTGACACATTTCCACGTGTTTGTACCTTTATTTCTACACACGACGGGTTGTCGGAATTCCTCAAGCTCCTTCGGCTACAATTTTCTTCTCCTCCTTCGGACTCGCTACAATTTTCTGCTCCCTTCAAGCTTCGAGTAAAACTTAGCTTCACTCAAGTAAGGTAAGTTTGCGAATGGTGAAGTTTTCTTTATGGATTGAATGGTAAAATATAATTTTATTTTGGTCGGACAAAAACGTATAGATTTTTTTTGATGTTCTAGAAATTTGTCACTCTATTCTTCAATTTGTGATGTTCTAGACATGATGTTCATAAAAAAGGTGTAATTTGTAAACTCTAAATAAAATTATAGTTTAATTCGATTTTTTGGCATGATGAATTCGTCTATTTATCTTAGTAATTTTGATTTGTTATGTTCAAAATTAATAATTGTTAATTTGGAGACACTTTCAGGGGTTATGCATACGGTATGTTTGTCATCCTAAATTGGTCTATTCGCCCACTGTAATTTTTAGGTAATATTTTCAGTTAGAAATGCCATTTGATTGTTAAGCGTAGTCTATTTCTACACAGGTCTTGTTTCACAATGTCTGATTTCGTGTCGAGCTCCAACGTCCCCGTAGATGCTAGTGATCCGTATCTGGGACGAACGTTTCAAACATTGGAAGAAGCTGAAGAATGTTTTCGAGCGTATTCATTGAGGGTTGGTTTTGGCATTAGAATAAAGACTACAAGAACGAGCAACGTAACAAAAAAGATATGCTCTCGTTTATACGAGTGTCATAGGGGCAGAAATCCACAGCAAAATGAGACCCGCGTAGGGAATGATGACAGTGATGACGAAATAGGATATTCGCGTAGAAGACGGGACTGCTTTGAGCGCACAAATTGCCAGGTCAAGATGTTCGTAAGCTACAAAGCCAATCATGATCATTGGCTTATTACCAGCCTGGAACTGGCACACAATCACCCGTTAGTAACTCCTTCTAAGGTGAGTCAGATGCATCAACACAAGAAGATGGGTAAGGTCGCGAGGAGCCTAATTCACACAATGAGCAATGCGCGAATTGGACCTACTGAGATTGTTAATGTTCTTGCTGAACAGGCTGGGGGAATTCAAAATTTAAACTTTAACACGACAGACGTTCGTAACGCGGTCCGAACCCATAGACGAGCCGCGTATGACCTCAATGATGCGCAATCGACAATGAGCCTATTGAAACGGATGCAGATGGAGGACCCGCAGTTTACCTTCGACTATAAACTTGACGAAGAGCATCGAGTTAGTACAATTTTTTGGGTCGACGGTCGTTCGAGACTAGCTTATAAGCATTTTGGGGATGTCGTGACTTTCGACACCACATACCGTACCAACAAGTACTCGATGCCGTTCGCTCCTTTCACCGGCGTCAATCATCACTATCACTCCATCCTGTTCGGGTTCGCCTTGTTAAGGGACGAGAGCGAGGGTTCTTTTGTATGGTTGTTTAGGACGTGGCTGGAAGCAATGAACTTCAAAGCACCCAAAGTGATCATCACCGATCAAGATTTGGCAATGAAGAAGGCTATTGCGACCGTCTTCCCAGACACCCGGCACAACTTGTGCACTTGGCACATAAGCAACAAATACCCTGAACGTCTGCATCACGTGTACGCAAAGTATCCAGACTTTAAACAGGATTTTGACAAGTGCATTACCAAGTCCTTAACGATTGAAGAATTCGAGGAGAGGTGGGAAAAGCTTGTTCGGGATTACTCATTGCAAGACAACGAGTGGCTCCGGCACTTGTACGAGCGCAAAGAGCAATGGATTGGCGTTTACACGAGGAGGTATTTTTCAGCGGGCATGAAAACGCACAAAAAGCGGTAGCTTCGTTGTTCGTAAAAGAAAGGGCTGCCGACTTTGCAACAACGTACAAACAAAGGAGAAGGTTGCTAGAGACCCCGCTGGAGCTGAACGGTGCCAAAGTCTATACGAAGGAGATCTTCTTGCTATACCAAGTAGAGCTGCGAAAATCGGGACGATACAGTATAAACAAGGTGGCAGAAATGTCTACGCGTGAGTACAAGGTTTATTCGCTCGTGAATGACCTCGTCCCTGAGAAGCTGCGCAGAATTTATACGGTGAGCCACGACACATTGACGGACTCGGTGACGTGTGTTTGCAAGAAGTTTGAGTTCCATGGCATCCTGTGTAGACACATTCTGCGGTTTTTCACCCAGAAGAATATCAGGACAATCCCCGATAAATACGTCTTGCCACGGTGGACGAAAGGTGCAAACAGGTTGCACGGTACCATTTCCTTTCCGGAGCACCCGTATACTGACTTTGAAGAATCAGAGACGTTGCGGTATAATCATCTGGTGACGATGTTCACCCGTTTGTCCGTAAAGGCTGCTGCTACAATGGTCGGTTATAAACATCTCCTCGATGTAGCTCAGCAGCAAGAGCCCATCGTCGACCAGTTGGAAGCAGCTTCAGTCACCAATGCGGTTGACACCGAGCCTACGACGGAATCCGAAGATGACGAGCCGGGGGAGGAAGGCGACAATGATATCCGGCCGTTGGATCCAATTATATCGCAAACGAAAGGCCGCAAGAGATCTACGCGAATGAAAAGCTCAATTGAAACGGCAACTCAACCTAAAAAGCTGCGAAGGTGTGCATTGTGCAACAAAATGACCGACCACGACAAGCGGAACCATTACAAGGCATTGGGGATAAGTCCCGGGGGTTTGCAAGATGGGGCAGAAGATGACGCCGAAGATGAGGACGGACAAGCTGCAGTGGACCTTTAATTTTTTGTATAAGTTTGACATTTGTAATAATTTTTATATAAGTTTGACATTTGTAATAATTTTTTCTAATAATTTTTCAACCGAATACCGGAATTATTTTTTCTGATGTAGCGATTTCTGATGTAGCGGACGGATATGCATAGTCCTAATTTTTTGGTTATCATTTATGTCCGCTATACAATGTAGCGGACGTCATCGCAGAAAAACTTTTGGTCTTCATTTATGTCCGCTATACAATGTAGCGGACCTCTAACCTATTTTACTTATTAATCAAAATGGGCAACAGCTTTAATCAGTTCGCTATACAGCTTTTATCAGTCCGCTATATTCTCTATCTCTCTCTCGAACATCTAACCCAAGCCGCTACCCCATCTACGGCGACCCACATCTCCGGCGACACCACCGTCCTCCCCTCATCGCCGACCTCGATGGCTTCTGGATCGGAGACCACCTACGATTTTATTGGCAACTTGCACCTAGCAGGCAAACACTTTTTCAAAGTCATGATGCCGGGATTTGAGAATGAACTTGTAGCCCATCCCTCTTTCTCTGTATTTTCGTGTGTTAAAAGTTTGATCTTTTGGTTAAAAACTAACCTATTTTTTGTATTGTGTTTGTTAGGACATACCGGAAGCCTTTACCAATCAATTTACAACAATTCATGACAGTTCAAGATTATATAGCCGCAAGGGGGCCTGGCAGGTTGAAATCAAGCTGAAGCCCGGCCGACCCCAAAAAAAGCAATTCGCAGAGGGTTGGAACGTCTTCGTGCGCCAGCATGGCCTCGAACTCGGGGACTTTGTAGTGTTTGAACACCTTGGGTGGTGGGATTTTCAAGTTGTAATCTTTGATCGGAGCGCTTGTGAAAAAATTTATTTCCCCCAATGTGAACCCTAATTTATTAATAATAACCAAATTTATTGTATACATGTTCATTATGTTTCCAAATTTTTTCTCGCTTAATTGTGCCGTTTGAGATACATTGTCTTCGGACGCCAATTTATTAAAACTGCATAAAGCTAGCAGACGGGCCAGCAGATTGCTTTTTCCCCAACCCACCGTCCGCGATATTGTCTAGCGGACGGGCCAGCAGAATGCCTTTTTCCCCACCCACCGTCCGCGATATTGTCTAGCGGACGGGCCAGCAGAATGCCTTATATCAACACTTGGAAAATTTTCCCCACCCCCACCGTCCGCGATATTGTGTAGCGGACGGGCCAGCAGAATGCCTTATATCAACACTTGGAAAATTTTCCCCACCCCCACCGTCCGCGACATTGTCTAGCGGACGGGCCAGCAGAATGCCTTATATCAACACTTGGAAAATTTTACCCACCCCCACCGTCCGCGACATTGTCTAGCGGACGGGCCAGCAGAATGCCTTATATCAACACTTGGAAAATTTTACCCACCCCCACCGTCCGCCATATTGTCTAGCGGACGGGCCAGCAGAATGCCTTTTTCCCCACCCCCACCGTCCGCCATATTGTCTAGCGGACGGGCCAGCAGATTGCCTCACAACACTTGGAAAATTCACTTCCCCCACACTTTTTCGCGACATTGTCTAACGGACAGATTTTGCTTTTCATTCAACCAAACTCAAATCATCTTCAACGGAAATCAGACAAAACAATCAATCAATAATCTTCAACACAAATCAATGAGAGCTTTCTAAATATTCATAGTTTATTAAAAAAAATAAAGTGTAATGGTACAATGTCAACGGGGGGAATCATGTTGGGAGGGATTCTCGGCATTTGCCGGATTTACAATACACGTAACCGCTCTAGGCCGGCCTTTCATAATTTGCCAAGCCATTCTATATCTAAAGGTGTCTACTTCTGCTTGGCTCCACACCGCCGCCTTGAGGCTCTCGGACCGGCAAATGTAATCCATGTACATGCAAAGGAAAACGCCGCAGTCCGAAGTGTTACGTTGCTTGGGCCTCCTCTTCTTCAGTCGCCAATCGAGCTTTGGCCGCGCCGGTACAGGGTTACCACGGACACCATTGACCATTGCACAAAATATATTCTGCAAGAAACATAAAACGGCGTAAGACACGAGTTAACATTTATGCCAAGTTACAATAACTGTTAAACAACAATCGTAATATTACCATTGAATCCAACTGGGCTTTGTACATCTGCAGCACAGGCATAAAGGCGGTATCGTCGTGGAGACTGTCGATCACCGATACGACTTTCTCCACCGGTTCATAGCAAACCAAGTACCAGTGGCTTTCCCCTAAAAATGGGATTAGAAACACGTCGGCAACACTTGCGCTCACTGGACTATCCCTAGCAAGATACGCTCGTAGGTTAGCGGACGGTCTCCACTGGCTCAACTTTTTCTTCCGCCTTTGCTCGACCCACTCATGCCATTCAGACACTAGGAGGCTATGAAAAAAGGCATCAACCAAAAAAAGCCGGGTACTCGTTCAGCCGCTCCCGACCCCTTTCCTTCAGAATCTCCACGTATGTGGAGATGACACCGTTGTCTAACCAACTCCCCGGAGCCAGGGAGGCCATTTCTCCCCACTCGCAAGTGTAATCCATGCCCTCCGGATGATTCACACTATACAACGCTTTGTCCCGGGGGAAGCCGCTAAAATAACGCTCTGTGATTATTTGGCATTTATGCGGCTTTAGGGGCTTCACTGGATGCCCTTTGCGATATTGCCCTCGGGGGTCGACGGGGGATATTGCACTCCTTCCGGGGGGTCGACCGGGGGATATTGCCCTCCTTCGGCAGTAGATGGTCCTGCCCATGGGACAATGGGCAGTGTCTCCGACAGACTGATGTGTCCGAAACCCCAGTCTTGCGTGACTTGACTCTGAGAGAAGGGTTGGGGTTCCGAGTCCAATAGCAAAGAGAAGGAGGGCACACTGTAGTCTTCCCACGGCGCTTGAGCCTGGCCCATGGTGCTTGGCTGTCCCCAATCACCACCCATTCCCGGCACAGAGGGACCACCATATCCCTGGCTCACTCCCGAAGTCTGTCCCGAGGGATCGGTGTATCCCTCGCTCACATATGGGGGCTGCCACCCCGGATAACCCATTCCCGGGCTGACGCCGGAAGGCTGGCCCGATGCTTGGTGTAAAAAATTCCCGCAGCCATACGCCAACGCATCAGCCTGTTGGCGAAGCTCCTCGCCCATTGCATCCACCAAATCCTTCCGCTCGCTCAACTTCTGGAAGAAGGCGAACGAGGCATTAACCTACATCCAGAGAGATAATAAATAAGTAACTTCATACACAGTTAGAATCATCAAGTTCAATTAAAGCACTTATTGGCCAACTTACCAGATTGTATGCCATGTGCTCATCGATCTGACCCCTAGGGTGGTACTTCTCCCCGCGTTCAAACCTTACTGGAGCTACTCTCCTCCGGGTGATGCGGTAGTACCACCCATTGTACTGTTCGATGCTGATCACGGGGTCAGGCTCCGACACAATGGCCGCCAGCGTGTCCTGCCAGGAATCCCAAACCTCAAGTTCTCGTGCGCACAAGTCGTGCGCATTTGCCTTGCCAAACCGTCCGACACCCGGTGGGTTCCTGTTAAGCCTCATATCCGGCGCGCCGGCTGGCAACCCCTGCAGGCACTCAAAATGGCGCATAGCGCGATCTGGCAGCTGCCACTCTGCGACCTCGAAGTGGATCAGGGGTGTGCGTTGCAACCCAGAGAGCGTGAAGACGAACGACTCTCCCACCCGTCGCGCCAAATGTTTGTACGGTGCCCATCGCATCTGGCCAGGAGATAACGAGTCGAGCTCCCCCCGATAGTACGTAATGTTGTGATGGGGATCGTCTCTCCTCTGGTAGTGGCTGTCCTTCCGGCTGTACTCCCAGGCGCACAACCGAGGCCACACATTATCGGTTCCGTCCCTACGCGTGGGTGCGCCGGTAGCAAGGTGTTCATAAGACCACACCTGAGAGCAAAGACAAATTAAATAAAGTATCGTCAAATTTTATTGTCAATTCAACCCAAAAAAAAAGAAACGAGCAGTAATCAAGAATTGTATGATATACCTGCAATAGCGAGAGACATGCACATATCGCTTTGGAGTCGGGCCTCGTTGCCTTGTGCAATGCTCGGTACAGGTACGCAAGAGTTGCGGCTCCCCAGGCATAATCCCCAACCTCCAGCAGGTTACCCAACAACGGTAAATATTTGACGCTGACGGTATTCTTCGACGTTGTTGGGAACAGAATTGCCCCCATCACCCACAAGAGGAAAGCTTGTGTGTACAGCACAAGCATCTGATCCGTGTAGTTATCCGGCAGAACCTTGTAGGTATCTACCAACCATTTCAACTTGATACCACCAGTGCTAAATTGATCCTGGGGTATCGAAGTAAAGAAGTCCCTAGCGGTCCTCTTATTCGTTGCTTCCGACGGAGGAGCTATTACCGGCCGCCCCGTCACCGGTAACCCTAAGATGAACCCTACATCTTCTAGGGTAATTGTCAGCTCTCCGAGAGGGAAGTGAAACGTATTCGTTTCACTTCTCCACCTTTCAACAAGGGCACCTATTAAGTGCCGGTCAAGTTGTTGAAAGATCTGCCCATGCGTGAAAATCCCAAACCCAATCCCACGCAGTAATCTTTTCTGGGTTCTGTTCAATTTCCATTCTTTAAAATTATCGGATACTTCTACCGTGTTGAGAAGTGCTCTTTCCTACGAATTAATAAATACAATTTAAGCAAATTAAACGATATACAACGTTCCCAAGAATAACAAAGTTGATAAAATAAGTATCTTACTCCACCATCCCATATGAGCGTACTGATATGGTTTGCTTGGTCGTATAATACGGACGGATCTTCTGGTCCAGGGTTGAAATCCATTTTTCGCAACTGAAATTATGCAAAACGGCAAGGTTGGAAGCGTAAACATTCTCAAACATACAACGCTAGCACAGTCAACGCTAGCATGTGATCAGATAATACTCACATAAGTTCACATGCTGTGTATATGCAATGTACATAGATACAAACAGACACGGGAATGGGATTTTACAAGTGAAATCACATGAACAAATAATACGCAATACACATATATAATCTATATATATATGTATAGATACATTGACAAACGCTAGCACAATGCAGCGTTTCGCACACATTCAAAATCATGCATAAGCCGCGATAACAACTCTAGATTATGAACAAATAAAGGATTGGTTTGTGAACTTACGTGATTGATTCGTCGAATAAAGGATTTCTTGAGAAGAAATTGCGCCGATCTACTTGCCAACGCCGCTAGAAGAATTGTGAGAAGAAGGAATGAATAGCAGTTTAGAAGGAATGAATAAGGGTTTCGGAGTAAAGAAAGGGAAAAACGGTCCGCTACACTGTCTAGCGGACGGTAAGATAATGACAAAGTAACAGTCGTGTTGACTGTGTCAGTCGTCCGCTACACTGTCTAGCGGACGACAGACACGTGGGCTTCAATTATGTGCTCCGCTAGACAGTGTAGCGGAGGGGGTGCAGGGGCAAAATGGTAAAAAGTGTCGTCCGCTACACAGTGTAGCGGACGCTGACAGCGCCGCAAAAATACGCGATCTGGGCCGTCCATCCCTTCGGGATGGACGGTCAGATCGCGCTAGCAAGATCTCCCATTTTGCTAGCGCTATCAACGGATCAGCTCCCTATATATATATATATATATATATATATATATATATATATATATATATATATATATATATATATATATTAAATTGTCTAAAATTAAATTAACTGTAACATTTTAATTTTTTCTGCAAAATTTCATATGTTATTTTTGTTTTCTAGATACATGATTTTTTATTTTTATATGAGAGAGTTAGTTTTAAGGACATTGTCAAAATTAAATATTAATAAAATTAGTACACTTAGAGTTTTAGAGTTAATTTTTACATTATATAAGGCTTCCTAATATAGCCCTCATATAATTTTGCAAAAATTAAAAAAAACTTAAAAACAATAAATTTTGCCTCTCTAACATGTTTACGCTATAGCTTTAAATCTTTTTCCACTTTTACATTTACGAACAAGTTTTATCATTACTAGAGTTTTTATTAACAATAATTGTACTATTATTTGCTGATAGTGTGGTCCCACCCAAAAAATACAGTCAATTTTTTATTTTACCAAACGATTCTAAAAGCTATACATTAGATTTATAAATCTTTACATCCATTACGGTAAGTATATACTAAAATAAAATAAATATGAATCAAGTATACTATATATTTTTTGTTTCAATCTTAATTGACATCATTGTTTCTCTCTTATTGTTATTTTTATTTTTTAGATATATGAACTTTATATTTATATTAGAGAGTGATTTTAAGAATACATACAGTAGTTAAAGTTAAGTCATAATATATTAGTTCATTAATTAGTTAGAAATTCATAAAGCTCAAAATTAGTTTTTTCAATTATACAAAGCTTATTGATATGAAAATTAATTTATCAAGAAATAAGGACCTCATTAAAGATAATATTTGAGAGCTTTAGAGACAATTATAGTGTTTATGATTTTATTTTTATTGAAAACATAAATTGATTACATATCATATTTTTTTGCATCTTAAAGTTTTTAAATGTTCTCAACTATAGTAATTAAGAATAATTTGATTTGATTGCACCATTTTTCTTCTAGTTCATATGTGATTTCTTTTCAAAATCTTATTTATGCTAAATACTTTGTTGATATCTTATCAAATCAAAGAATTATCCTACAATTTGATTAATGATGTTAAGATATTTTATAATAATTATATTCTGTGTAAATATATACACATTTAGTAAAAATATAATAATTTTTATTTCCTAGATACATGATTTCTTATCTTCATATGAGAGAGTTAATTTCAAGAACATGGTAGTCAAAATCAAATTCTAAAAAATTAGCATATTTAGAGTTTTAGAAGCAAGATTAAATAAACTTTAAAATAAGAATCACATTCAAAATAATATTTGCATACCTTTAGATACACTGTTATATTTAGTATAAAGCTTTAAATTATTTTCAACTATCAGATTTACGAATAAATTTTCCATTATTGGGATTTTAGTTAATAATAATTCTATGGTCATTTGTTGGTCGTGTTGTCTCACAAAAAAAAATACGTCAAATTTATTGTTGTACCAAAAAGATTCTTAATGCTATATATTATATAAGACAAACTTTTACATCGACCACGGTAAGTATATATTACAATACAATAAATATGAAGTAATTGTTAAATTATTTTTAATGTTTCAATCTCAATTGTAACATCATCTTCTTCTCTCTTCTAAGTCTAATATGTTGTTTTCGTTTTGCAGATATATGAATTTTTATGTTCATATTAGAAGTGATTTTAAGGACAAAATAGTTAAAATAAGTCATAATAAGTTAGTTCATCAATTAGTTAAGGTTTCAGAATACTTAGAAATAGTTTTTCAAATATATAAATCTTATTGATATAAAGGTTAACTTATGAAGAATAAGGACCCTACTTTATTTTACATAGACATTATGATCTAATGACATTTTATATTTTTGCATTAAAGGTTTGCAGTTCTAAACATTCTAAAAAAAAAGTTTGAAATGTTTTCAAATATAGTAATTAAAAATAATTTGATTTAATTGCAAACTTTTCTTTTCTAGTACGTATATGATTTCATTTCAAAATCTCATTTATGCTTATATAGCCACTTTGTTGATCTTACTGTCTTATCAAAGCAAAAAATTGTCTTATAATTTTATTTTTGATTTTATATGTTATATAGATAATTTTTTCAATGATTATGTTATGTGTAAATACATATACATTTAATCAATCATAATAAATTTAAATTAACTTTAACAAATTTTTCATTTTAAATCTCATATGTTATTTTTATTTTCTAAATTCATGGTTGTTTATCTTCGTATTAGAAAGTTAGTTTAAAAACATGATAATAAAATTTAATTCCTAAAAAGTCAGTAAATTTAGAGTTTTAGAAGCAAAATTAAATAAACTTAAACAGTTGGAATCAAATCCAAATATTATTTTCATACCTTTATATACATTGAATGTTTGGTATATATCTTTAAATCCTAATCAAGTATCATATTTACAAATAAGATTTAAAATTATTGTGATTTAATTACTGATAATTATACAGTCATTTGTTGGTCGTATGGTCTTAACAAAAAAAATAATGTCAATTTTTTCTATTGTACCAAAATGATTTTAAAGATGAATCAATTACTACATCATTGAAATAAAATAAAATAAAGATCAATCAATTGTTAGATCATTATTCTGTCAATCTCAATTGTAACATCATATGTTTCTTTTCTAAATCTAATATTTTATTTTTATTTTTTAGATATATGGATTTGTATATTTATATCAGAAAGTGATTTTAAGGATACATTAGTTAAATTAAGTTCTAATAAGTTAGTTCATTAATTTATTAGAGGTTCAGAATGTTTAGAATTAGTAGACGAAATAAGGCCATGCAAGCAAAAGTTTTTCCCCCACTATATAAGGCTTACTAATTTGAAAACTAACTTACCAATAAATAAGGACCCCATTCAAGATAATATTATTTTTGTTTTAAAGATATATGAAATTTTATATTCACATTGGAGAGTTATTTTGATGATACAATACTCAAAATTAAGTATTAATAGGTTAATCCATTAATTTGTTAAATTTTCAAAACATTTAGAATTACTTTTTCAATTATATAAGCTTTACTAATATATAAATAAACTTATAAAGAAATAAAGATCTCATCCAAGATAGTATTTCAAATCCTTAGTGACACTTACAAAATGAGTTAGAATGTTTAGAATTAGATTTTTAACTATTAAAGCACTTTTAAGATGATAATATTATTTTCGTTTTTAAGATATATGAATTTTTATATTCATATTAGAGTGTGGTTTTGAGGATTCAATAGTCAAAATAAGTCATAATAAGTTAATTCATCAATCAGTTAGAGTTTCAGAATGTTTAGAATTGTTTTTCTAGTTATATAAGACTTACTAATATAGAAATTAATTTATCAGGAAATAAGGATCCAATCCAAAATAACATTTTAAACTTTTAGTGACTCCTATAATGGTTATAGTTATATTTCACATTGAAAACATAGTAGATGAATTTTTATATTCATATTGGAGAGTGATTTTGAGGATACAATACTTAAAATTAAGTATTAATAAGTTAATCCATTAATTAGTTAAAGTTTTAAAATGTTTAGAATTACTTTTTCAATCATGTAAGACTTATTAATATAGAAATAAACTTATAAAGAGACAAGGATCTCATTCAAGATAGTATTTCGGACCCTTAGCGACACTTACAAAATTAGTTAGAGTTTCAGAATGTTTAGAATTGAGTTTTCAACTATTAAAGTATTTTTAAGATGATAATATTATTTTTATTTTTTAGATATGTGAATTTTTATATTCATATTAGAGAGTGATTTTGAGGATTCAATAGTCAAAATTAAGTCTTAATAAGTTAATTTATCAATCAGTAGAGTTTCAGAATGTTTAAAATTATTTTTCTACTTATATAAGGCTTACTAATATAGAAATTAACTTATCAAAAAATAAGGATCCAATCCAAAATAACATTTTAAACATTTAGTGACTCCTATAATGGTTATAGTTCTATTTCATATTGAAAACATAATATATAAATTTTTATATTCATATTGGAGAGTGATTTTGAGGATACAATACTCAAAATTAAGTATTAATAAGTCAATCCATTAATTAGTTAAAGTTTCAAAACATTTAGAATTACTTTTTTAATCATATAAGGCTTACTAATATAGAAATAAACTTATAAAGAGATAAGGACCTCATCCAATATAGTATTTTAGATCCACACTTACAAAATTAGTTGGAGTTTCAAAATGTTTAGAATTGAGTTTTCAACTATTAAAGCACTTTTAAGATGATAATATTATTTTCGTTTTTTAGATATATGAATTTTTATATTCATATTAGAGAGTGGTTTTGAGGATACAATAGTCAAAATTAAGTCCTAATAAGCTAGTTCATCAATCAGTTAGAGTTTCAGAATATCTAGAATTGTTTTTCTAGCTATATAAGGCTTATTAATATAGAAATTAATTTATCAAGAAATAAGGACCAAATCCAAAATAATATTTTAAACCTTTAATGACTCCTATAATGGTTATAGTTCTATTTCACATTGAAAACATAATGTGACGACGTGTCAAGCAAATAAATCATATCTCTACGATGACGTATCGCGTTTTCAAAATATTTAGAATTGGGTTTTCAATTATCTAAAGTACCTTTAAGATGATAATATTATTTTTATTTTTTAGATATATGAATTTTTATATTAACATTAGAAAGTGGTTTTAAGGATTCAATAATCCTAATCAGTTATTTCATCGATCATTTAGAGTTTTAGAGTGTTTAGAATTGTTTTTCTAGTTATATAAGGCTTACTAATATATAAATTAACTTATCAAAAAATAAGGACTCAATCCAAAATAACACTTTAAACCTTTAGTGATTCTTATAATGGTTATAGTTCTATTTCATATTGAAAACATAATGTGATGGCGTGTCAAGCAAATAAGTCATAACTCTGCGATAATATGTCGAGTAAAAAAGATCACGTTTTGCTTATTATATATTATATAAATTTTTTATGACCATTAATTAATACTACGTAAAAGATATAAGTATTTTCGTACGACCATGATAACAACTTCCTTGTTAGAATGGCAAATGAGAGGTCACCTCAACATTGTGTTCTACCATGGGTGCTTTAGTTGACATGAAAAGAGAATTCATGTACTTGATTGTCTAAGCGCTTTTATCACTAAATACACAATATTACTTCAAGTCATAGATTGGCTCTACCTTGGAGGGAAAGGGCGATTAAACGCACTTTATCTTTAGTTGCTTGGGCAAGTTGTATTAAATTTATCTGGCTAATGTTAGTCATCATAAATTTATATTTAGATCCTCTCATCAAGAATGTAGGTGTCCGTTCACTATTGTTAGAAAAACTCACCATGTAAATTGTGGAGGATAAAAAAATTTAGGAAAGAGGAGAAATAAATGGGTTCCGCAGTTAAAGAATTGAAGGAAGCGACATGTTATGTCACGCGTCAATCAAGAGACGAATCATGAAAAATTAGTCGTGATCTCTATCTATTAATTTTAAATATCTATGTACGTTGGTTAATTGATAAGTACTAAGCTGTAGCGATCTTGGTTACAAATGCAGCTATTTTGACACATCTGTAAATGTTTTATGGTACTACGTAATTGCTAACTTTTTTCTTAAGAAATAAATAAGTATTGAAATAGATTTCGTACAAACCTTTGAAGCCTGAACTAGTATTAGCTAAATAGAAAAGGAGGATGATAGAAGATGGATTAGATATATTTAGGACGCTACATATTTAGAACAAGAAACAAAATCTAGAAGGAAAGACAAACTTATAATGCTCCTTACTGTGCATCTCTCAACGATGGCTTGATCTCATTAACAAGCGAGTACATGGTAAAAAAATAATAATAATTCATGCAGATACAATTAATAATTTGGATTGAGATAAAAGATGCTTAAAATAGAAAAAGAAATAAACTTCGTTAGGCTAGTTGTTTGGAGCTCCTTCTTTCAAGAGCTCCTTTCGCTCAAATCAGTGTGCTTCATTCCCCTTGTTTCGCTCCGTTACGAACGGCTACCTCTGGACAATGATAATCACACTCCTTACTTGCAACTAATTTGAACTAGACATTGAAACATAAATGTCGGTCATAAGTGCCACAGAAACTCATTGACCTAGGCTAATAAAAAATAAGAGCCAGATTATAATCTCTCATTATCTTAAGCCAAAAAATGAAAGACAAATACAATCAGAGAATTGAAAGAATAAAAGAAAAACCATTAAAAGATAGAAACCATATGATTAAAATAAAACCATAGAACGATTACTGAAACCACAAGTCTTGTTTGGGTCATAAATGAATTGCAAAGCTTATTAAAATTAGGTCTCAATTTTCAAATCCAGGAGCCTATTACAACAAAAATTCATGAACAACTCGTGGAAGGGTACAAAAGAATATCTCCATAATCTCTAAAATTCATATGGAGACCATGCCCAATGGAAAAAGAACCAAAAATAAAGAAAGCAAGAACATTTTCTTGCTTCGACATTCCTCTCAATCCTCACATGTCCAACATTCCATGGAGCTGCCCAAGTGACTCCCTCCTCTGCATTCTCATCTCTGCATAAAACCTCTCAATAAACCTCTCGGCCCTCTCATCAACTTAATCATCTTCACCGCTCGAATCCCAAAACTCCGACAAATCCTTAACTGCCCCTGCAGCTTCAATGGCAGGGAAACCCTCCAACTCCAGTGGGAAGTCACCAAAACACCTACAGAGAAAGAAAACGGAACATGTGTCCGTGTGGCTTCTCTTCTTCACTTTCTTACTTGGGTAATGAATGAGAGGAGTGTTTGAAGGAGAAAACTGGTACGCTTGAATATACCCATAGTTGTAATGCTTCTGAAGCTTGAACTTCGTCAATCTACTTGAATTCATGAGAGAAAGTCTAGGAATGGTGGACTTTCTCATTTTGGCAATGAAAATGGAGAGCTTGAGAAGATGTGAGACTTTCTGCAAAATGGATGATCTCTTTCTAGGCATCTTTTGGTGGGAGGTTCAAGGAAAGGGAAGAATTTTGTTTAGCCACAGCCTTTACGGGGTTTGCTCTGAGGTTCTTGTTGCAGGGTTTCTTGGGCTGGGCGAAGGGTTTTAATGGAGTGAAAAAGGTGTATAAAAGTACGCAGATCTAACTTATGGTGGGGAGCTAGGCTGTATAAAGGGCTTGTGGTCGGTTGTACCTTGGACCTATTCCAGGGGAATATGAAGATAGCCGTTGAAATCTCAAGTATTCTTCGTTTAGAACCTCTTGCTCGTGCATAACATTATTCAAACTTTAGAAGGAGCCCCCTTCCAAACAAGAAAGCAATATAGAGCCATGGTAGTATTTCAATATATTTTGTGTCAAATTTCCGTTCAAATTTTGCTCCTTTTTTGCCAAGGGGCTAGATAAATTTGGTGTCGGTTCTCTTTTGTCTCGAAGTTGTGGCAAAGAACATTCATTTACATGTGATGTGCGTAATTAATTCATGTTTTTTATTTTTCCATGCAGAGTCAATTAGATTCGGATATTAAGAATGCCTCATTATGTTGTGCAAAATGGGCAACAATCATACACGAGATTTTCATCATTATCAGAATTCCAGCATGCTAATTTACGAACGGGAGTTATCGGTTGGGCAATGTTGAATACGTACTGGCTCGCGTAAATCCGAAGCATATCAATCATGATCGTAACCCAAGTATGTAATTCATTATTGTTTTGAAACAGTAAAGCCATCAAGAGTCAAGTAAGAGCGTAAGATTGACAAAATCGTGTGCGATAACCCCCTTCACGCGATTCAGAATGCGTTTTGGGAACCTAAAGAACACGAAGGCTCAAATGCTTTGGAAGCCCGAGGTAAGTGAACACGTGACAATGATGGGTATGCCACTTCATACCTCGTGTGATGTCCCGAAATTCTCACCCCCTCAGGCATCATCCTACAACTGTTTTCATGGAGTAAGCAAAATGTGTGCTTCAGCTTTGGACGCAACGACCCAGCTGGTGTATGCAGTTTGGCAATGGGGGTTGGTTGATTTGCTTTGCCTCCACACATTCTTTAATGTTTCAGTGTCCCCTTCATCCTTATTTCCATATCAAAGATGCTTGATTGGCCAATTGGTTTGCTGAAGAATCCTTTCTTGTTTGTCGCAACAATTGTTTAATTGAAAGGGTTACAACGGAATCTCCTAATCAAACACTTGAAGGCAATTAATTAATAAATCGGCTCTTTGGAATAGGAAGGTATAGAAATAAATTTAATAGCCGCTGAATATATATATAATTCTTGTGCAACACAAATTTTGGTTTTGTATGCTTTTATATGTAATCTTGTAGTACGAGCAAAACTTTTGAAGCCGGTGAACTTGTTGCTCGAACGAAACTCGAGCTTGCTTATACAAATAGAAGAATATTTAATTACAAAAACTAGCAAATACAAGAAATGCTCTTTTTAAAATAAGACTTAGCACATATATAAAGTGTAAATGCTTTGAATGAAACACGTCCAAGAAGTCTCGCTTTTCTCACAGACAATCGTCCTCGACCAGAGCCAAAGAAATAGATATGGTTGCCTTTAAGATTGTTGTTTCTTTTGACTATGTTAGGCCTTTTTAACCACAATTTTCTGGTTCAGTCACTAGTTTTAAGCCAACTTTAGACATCCTAAATTTCAAACTGAATCACACCCAGAGAAGAAAAGAAAAAAATTAGGCCAAATCTCATGCTTTAGTATCCACAAATTTTCAAGTCTAGCCAAAATATATATTGAAACTTTAAAACAAAAGTTCATTCACACCATATTTTGTTCCTGGAATGAGCTTAAAAATATTGTTTAACCTTATATCTATAGTATACATAAAGGGAATACATTTTGGTGTAACGCCTCTTTTGATATTACATAAATATCTACTTAGAATGTTGGTACTTGACATCAAAAGGATATTTTTTTATTAACACAAAATGTAATATTTAAATGCTAAATAACAACACAAGAGGTCATATTAGGTTTATAAAATTTGAAAATCATTCTAATAAATGTTGTCAAAAGAGATTCACAAAATAATGGTTGATATGATATAAAAATATCATATTTAAATTTTATTTTTGCACTAATTTTATTGAATGTGACGATAAACACTTATACGTAGTGGTCATTTTTTTTATTACAAAATTAATATTGATAATTTTAATTTTGCACGTACAATCGGGGACTAGTGTGGAAAATGAGAATTTCTGGTAATTATATGTCCAAAGTGTAATTAGCCCCCTAAAATTTTTCAAAACCAAAGCCTTTGGTGGGATTTGAATCATGTACACCTATATCGGCATTCCCAAGCACGTCCTTCCCATATTAACTTACATCCGGCGGCCACAAAAACCCCTCATCAACAATTGTTTCCATCCAACGGCCATTAATCGAAATATCAACATTCCCCTAAAACTGCGCACCCCGTACACCGTCGCGCAGTTTAGCAGCACCAGTAGTACACCCCAAACCCGAACGTTAAACCCGCTATATATATAAACTTACGTTTCCCGGCGATTTCACATAATCTCACACGCGCACAAGAAAACCCTCTCAAGAAAAGTTCTCTCTGGAAGAACATCAGAGAGATTTTCAAGAAGGATTAGGGCGGTGTTTGGGGTTTTTGCCGGTGGCCGGTAAATGGTTTTGATGGGAAGAGGGAGAGAGAGGGAAGGAGAGAAGGCGATGGCGCTGCACAATTTCGACGACACGGCGTGGCTCAAGTGGGGGAGTCAGAGGGTGCTGAGGTGCATGAGGATGGGTGTCTGCGACGGAATCTCCGCCGTTGATCGGAGATCCTTGGGTTTGACAGGAGGGCGGCGGGGGGAGGGGGAAGAGGAGGAGTTTGAGCGGCAGCGGGCGGTTGTTGATCGGCGGGATGAGCGTCTGAGTTTCAAGGTGGTTTTGCCGGTGGAGCGGCGGAAATCGGCGGCGGCGGTGATCGACGGAGGGGATGACGGAATCGAGGAGGTGCGGACGAAGCTGATGTTCGATCTCCAGGCGGCGGCGGACAAGATGAAAGACGCGATTTTGAGGGAAGGGTTGGCAGCGGAGGGGCGGGAAGAGGAAGAACAACAACCTCCGGCGGCGGCGGTGGAGGAGGAGGAATTGCCGCGGGTTGTGGAGGAGGAATTGCCGGCGCCGGCGGAGACGGAGGTTGTCCGGCCGTGGAATTTGAGGACTCGGAGAGCTGCGTGCAAGGCGCCGAACGGCGGTGGAGGCGGAGGGAAGGGGTTTTCCGTTGATGTGGGAAAGCCTAGTTCTTCGCCGTCGAGGGTTGAGAGAGCTGAGAGCAGACCGCCGAGGTTGCGGGGAAGTGCGGCGAACGGTGGAAACGCCGCCGTTCCTAGTAGCGAGAAGAGGGCAAAGTTTTCGGTTGCTCTTTCAAGGCGAGAGATTGAACAAGATTTCTTGGCGATTGTGGGGCAGAGGCCGCCGCGACGGCCAAAGAAACGTCCCCGGGTTGTGCAGAAACAGATGGATGTAAGTCAATTAGGTCTTTATATGTTTTTTGGTTTAATGTGCTTATGTGATTCTTCAATTAGGTCATTTTGTTATCTTTAGTTGGTGATGATGGCTGAACTTCACTGTTTTATTGGTTTCGTGCAGACCCTGTTTCCAGGATTGTGGTTGACAGAAGTTAGTGCTGAAGATTACAAAGTTCCTGATGAGGTGGGTATTCACTATTCAGTCTTCTCTCCATCTTGATCGATTCTTGATCGAATTTGGTGTTTGGGGTTTTGATTTCTTGCTAAAATTTTGTTTTTGCAGAGGTAGCATTGGAGTGATGGAGTGGTTGAAGCCTGAAGGTTCTTTTCGATATGCTGACAGAAGTGGTATAGTTTGTGGCTAATAACTAGTGGGTATAGTGCACCACCTTTGTGAAGCTTAGGAATTTAATCTAAAGAGGGTTGAGTTTCTTGGTAACATCTGGTGCAAGTTTTAGTTACTCTGGGATGCTAATTTTGTTAATTATTATCATATGTGTTCATATTCGTTTGGTGAAATAAAGAGATTTATTGAGAGATGGGTGGGTTGAAGGATATGCCTTCTGAAATGAGCTTCTTCGTATGTGCTTTACTTGTCATAGTTTGTTCTCTTGGCCATCTTGAGGAATTGTTACATTGAAAAATGGCATGTTGATCTTGATGGTAATTTTACTTCACGACTTTACTCTGAGAAATTCTGCATTTATACTTCTAGTGGTGTGGTTAGCTGTTGCTTGAGAGGCATTGATGCGTATGATTGTACTATGCATTACGTGTATTCTACTCGGTAGAGATATTGCGAGGCTTTCTGAAATGCATTTGAGATTACTCAGCTTGAAAGTTGAACCTATTATGCAATCACCGAATCGTGGTCTGCTTGCCTTATTTTGTTTCTTTTATTTCTCCTCAGTCCGTGACTACTCTCACACATAGGTCTTAGTAACATGGAGCAGCGCCCTTTCTTTTGTGTCCGGTTTTTGTTGTTTGTCCTCGTAAAAGTTCCTGAGATCATCTATGACTCACCTAGGATGCATCTTTTGGTTTAAGAATGACTATCTACTTTTGTATGAAAAAGATGATTGCTGCTTTAGGTGAGCATATCAACAATTGATGTAAAATTTGCATACCTAGTCATTATACCGCGGCCTTAGTAATTCCTCCTCTGGTTACTAGCAGCAGCAATATCAGTTAATCCTCATATGTTTTGCTCTACACCAGCACTCGATCCAATTCCTTCACCATTCAGTTTTTCTGTATACAGCTGTTTGATGCTTGGCCGTCCACTGCTGACATCAGTGGTTGCAGTTTTAGAGCTTACCAGTGTTTCGCTGTTTCTTTGCATCATGATTTATGTTTGCTTGAACACATAAAAAAATGGCTCAAGACTGCGATTTTCAGTGTGCCAATCTTGAAGTTTAAGTGCAGCTTTATGCAGAACCTGACATCTACAAGACCTTTTTCTTTCCTGATACTGAAGCAAGTGTTCTTGTCACTTGATGCCTGGGTCATGATATTTCAAGGCAAGTCACCCATTTTTTTTTGTTGACGAATCTCCCTAAGCTGATGTTGCATTTCCTATCCATGCACTTCTCCTCTAAGCTCATAGAATCCCCCTAAGCTGTTGCTGGAAGCCCTGTAATTCCTCGCACGGCTGTGACATGGTTAATGTCAGGGAAGTCTTGGTCTTGGCTATGCACACACTGTACTCGTTGGTTGCTATAATATGGAGGGAAACTTCACAGGCCTGAAAAGTTTGACTCTGAAACCATCTTTGGATACTGATGGCTTTAACGGAGTTATTTATTTCTTATATTGAGAATGTAGACATGGTGGACTCTGCAAGTGCCCACATTGCGCGTGGCTGTGTCCATTTGACACACCTGCTTGACCGGCCATTGGAATTGGCGTGAGTGCAGGTGCCTTCGTATTTTCAAAGTTGATCATATTTGCCACACGTTTTCCACACACACTTATAGTGAAGGCCCGGTTGATTATATACCAGGTCCTACCTATAAGCTGATGGCCTATGAGCTGGGCCGGCTTAAACTCAAGAGTGTTGGGCAGTATTGAAGGCCCAGTAGTTGTGGACTAGTTGTGGACCAGCTCATGAAACATACTTTCAGCACACTAGTATAAAATGCTATTAGTCATAGGCTGCAGTGGCCGATGTTGGTGGCGGTCGGAGATGGTGGTGGCTGCCTTTGTAGGCCGTGATGCTGCCTGTGGCCGCTGCTGGCGGTGGTGGTTGCGGCTGGTAGTGGTTCAAAAATATGATTTTTTATTAACTGGGTTTTAAAAGTTCAACTCAAATAACCTACTGTAATAAAAAGCTTAGTCCATTTTAACCCATTTTATAATTAGGTACGTTGGGTTGGGTAAAAACTCAAAACTTTTTTGAGTTAGGTTGGTTAAACTCATCAAACTCAATCCAAAGTTGCAGTCCCTAGCTGCGACCCAAGGGTGGGAGGAGAGACCGAGAGAGGATAGAGGGGTATATTTCTTACCAAGGCCAAGATGCCTGGAGGATCAGAACGTAATTAGAAGGTTTAAAATAATTCTCTATTTATTAGTACTCTTTTTAGCCCTTTGATGACAAAAGAGTTTGTGTTTAGCCTCATTAATATGTATTTAGCCTCATTAAAATACTCATGTGCTTTGGGGTAGTTGCAAAAAGACACATGTAGTTACAAAAATTGCAAATGACCTCCCGTGGTATTAATTCTGCTGCAACCGTTGGAGAAATTATCCAAATTGAAGGAGCGTGATATTCACTTTCTTAAAAAATTCGTTTGATAAATTTTCATATGTTAAAAAGACTAAAATACCCTGCTTCTTTTTTTTTTTTATTTCCCTTTCCCACCGAAGTCCCAATTTCTTCTCCATTCCAATCAAACCCTAACCCTAGCCACCACCTCACCAACCAAAATCCTCGCCGCCACCCCCATCTACCACCACCGTCGCCTATTTCGGCCACCAACCAGCCCTGCCGCTGCCACCGCTAGCTCCTTCTTCAACTAGAGCCAAGTTCGTCACCACCACCAGTCCTTTCCACCCACCGCGAACTCCGCGTCGCGTCGCCATCACCGTCATCTCCCCCACCTCTTACATCGCCGCTCGCCTCGCGATCAACCCCAGAGACTTGCGCCGTAGCAAAGCCCGCCATCAACCCCATCCAATTACTTCGCCGATTGCCCCGCTATAAACCCTAGCTAATTGCGTCGTTGCCACCAGCCTAATTTAACAACCAAAACCCTAGCCTGTCCAAAACCAAGACCATTCAGGAAAAAAAAAAAACCTAAATTCTGCAATTAGGGTTTCGATCAAGCCTCGTTAGGCGCTCGCCACTAACCATATCCACTCACCATGACCAGCGTCACCGCACGCCAACCCCCACCATCAACCCCATACTTGCGCTGGCACCACCATCTTGATCCACTGCCATGAGCTGCCCCCTTTGCCCCCTGCCTAATACCAACATCATTTATACAAAAGAAAAACCCTAGATCTACAATTACAGTTTATATGGAGGGAAAATTTATATATTTTTTCCATTTGGTATGGGAGTTGACGGGTAACACTTTTTTAAGCTTAAGTGTTTTTTTACAATTTTTGTAACTACATGAGTCTTTTTGCAACTACCCCAAACCATAGAAATAATTTATGCAATTATTCCTGATTGTTACATAGTAAAACGGTATGCGTAGCTGCCCTTTAACCGGAGGATAATCATATGGGGCACTAAGGGAGACAATTAGTGATTCCATGATGGGCCGGAGAAAATTTAACCTACTCCAGTAATTTGATTAGACGCCATTAAGCCAATTTGTCACACACGTTGTTCATTATATTCCCAACTAAAACTCCATTGATGAAAAGAGAAGGTGCCAATGAAAAAGTTGTGATGGCGATGGTAATGGTGGTATGTTTTTGTAATTTCAGTAAAGCTCTCACTCTCAGTAGTACTTGCTGTCACAAATTTGTTCAGTAATAACTGTATTTAAAGAATCCAATGCCACATAAAAGCGAATTTTAAAATAAAAAAAAATCAGAAGAAAAAAAGGAGAACGTCATAAGTCAATCTGGGTTACACGAATTAAGGGCCTTTCCCTTAGAGTGTGCTTGAAAATATGGAATTGATGAGATTTTATTTCAGATATTCAAATTTCATTGTTTGGAACTTTAAGAAAAGAAATT
>JAVXUP010004923.1:0-24397 GCA_033070095.1 Escallonia herrerae | reverse complement strand
CTGAAGCCAGGGGGTATTTTGGTAATTTGCCACCCCGAGAGGGGTATTTTGGTAATTTTCCCGAAAAAATTTTCCAACGGACTTTTAAGTCCAGAAATGTAAGTAAAACGCCTGAAATGTTGTTTTGCAGCTGATTGCGGGGCGTAATTGTCGCTAAAGGTGAAAACTTAATTAGACAGTTTTTTTACGAATTTATAAAAAATAGCTAGAGCTAGATTTTGCCAAAATACAAAACAGAGACCCTAGTTATTTTCAAAAGATCTGTATCAGGTAAAAATTTCAGATTTTTTCAAAGACTAGAAAGGGGTTAACTGATACGCGCAACCTTGTAACTTTGCAGTGTAATTTAAAATATCAAGACAGCACAATTTCGTGCGAAACTTTTATGAGAACCCTAGGGTGTTGGGAAGTTCCATTCCCCAGGAATTCGGGCCATTCCGAAGTCGTTAGCTAATTTTTTGGCCGAACGGGCTTTTAAGCGCTCGATCCGGACACCGGTTCGGGATTTTTAGGCGAAAAATCCGTAAAATACTTTTTAATCAAGAATGAACTCAGGAAGCTTAAAATAGCGTTTTAAAGCAATTTTGATATTTTCTGAAGCCAGGGGGCATTTTGGTAATTTGCCCCCCCGCGAGGGGTGTTTTGGTAATTTTCCCGAAAAAAAGTTTTTCAGTCCAGAAATGTAAGTAAAACACCTGAAAGGTTGTTTTGAAGCTGGTTTGATGGGCGTTAGGGTGACAATGAACCCCCGGGGGCTATTTTGCTAATTTTACGTTACACAAATTTGTGCTTAAAATAACTTTTAGTTCAGGAAAGGGTGTGAGACACCTGAAAAGTTATTTTAAAGAGTGAATTCAGGAAGCTTAAAATCCCATTTCAAAGCACTTTTCAGATTTTTTTTGTCAGGGGGCATTTTGGTAATTCGCATCCCCGATAGGGGTATTTTCGTAAATTTGCAGCGTTAAGTTTTTCAAAGGATTTCTTAGTCCAGAAATGTAAGCAAAGCACCTGAAAGGTTGTTTTGAAGCTGATTTGGGGCGTTAGGGTGATAATGAACCCCCGGAGGCATTTCGGTAATTTGCCGCTCATCGGGGGCTATTTTGCTAATTTTACATTATACCAAATTTCCCGAAAGACGGTGGTTTAAATAAATTTTATTCTTCTTTTATTTAAATCTATGACTTGTTGAGAATGATATAATTTTTATTTTTTAGATTCCAGTATAAATATGGATGCAACTGGAGGAAATAATTTTTGTGAAGGTTCTGATCCACCTTACGTTGGTCAAGTTTTTCAAGCACTGGACGAAGTTGAAGCATACTATAGAGCATATTCGAAAACGATAGGTTTCGGTATTAGAACTAAGACGACTAGAAAACGGGCGAATACAGATCAAATTTGTGCAAGACTATTTGAGTGTCATAGAGGAGCACCGCATGTAACTCCGGTCGTTCGGATCAGTGACGAAGGGACAACAAGACAAAGAAAACGGGACACATTTCCGGGTACCGGCTGCAAGGCCCATGTGTATGCAGTACACCGAAAAAATGAAAACCATTGGGTTGTCACAGGAGTGGAGTTGAGCCATAATCATCAGTTGATGACCCCCAGTAAGATTGGTCAAATTCATCAACACCGAGAAATAAGCGCGGCACACAGACAACTAATTTTTACAATGGCCGAGGCTAAAATTCCACCTTCTAAGATGATGGGGGTTTTCTCAAGCCAGGCTGGGGGGATTGACAAGTTGAGTTTCAACGAAGTAGACCTTCGAAATGAACTTCGTGCTCAGAGGAGAGAGTCTTTCGGTAAGAGTGATTCTCAAACTACACTTGATCTCTTCAGGTCCCTTCAGAGTGAGAATTCTGGATTTTTTTACAGTCTCCAACTGGATGATGAGAACCGCATTAGTACTATATTTTGGGCGGACCCCCGTTCTAGAGCTGCTTACCAAAATTTTGGGGATGTTGTGACGTTTGACACCACATACCGCACCAATAAGTACTCTATGCCTTTTGCTCCGTTCACCGGGGTGAACCACCACTATCAGTCAATCTCGTTTGGCTTTGCCCTGCTTAGGGATGAGACGGAGGAGTCATTTACGTGGTTATTTGAAACGTGGCTTCAAGCAATGTATCATATTCCTCCAAAGACCATCATCACCGACCAAGATCTGGCAATGAAAAATGCAATCGCTAAGGTCCTTCCAGATACTCACCATGGCCTGTGCACATGGCACATAAGCAACAAATATCCCGAACGGCTTCACCATGTATATGCAAACCATCCGTCATTCAAGACTGACTTTAATACATGTGTGAAGAAATCGTTGACGGTAGACGTGTTCGAGGAGAGGTGGGCCACGTTAATGGATACTTACTATTTGCACAATCACGAATGGTTACAATCGTTGTATGAGATCAAGACACAGTGGGTCGGTGCCTACACCAAGAAGTTTTTTGCAGCCGGAATGACTACGACCTCGAGAAGCGAAGCTATGAATTCATTCTTTGATGGGTACGTAGGCCAGTCTTCAAGTATAGCGGAGTTCGTACTAGAGATGCAGAAAGCCGTTGACAGGCAATTGTACCGTGAGAGAGAAGCCGACGCGGCTACAGTTTGCAAAGAAAGAGCTATACTACTTTATTCACCTTTAGAGGCTCATGCGGCTCAAGTCTATACCAAGGAAATGTTTCGACAGTTTCAAGAGGAACTACTAAAGTCGAATCAATATGGCATGACAAAGTTGCACGAGTATTCCACCAGAGATATCAAGGTTTATGCTTTGACAAATGTGACGAACTTCGCCAATCCGTGCTCTTCGTCGGCTCCGAGGACCAGACGACATTTTACCGTAGCAGTTTGTAAGGACACCGGGTTGGTTAATTGCAACTGTCAACTGTTTGAGCATAAAGGTATACTTTGTCGACACGCGTTGAGGGTTTTGAGCGCCAAGAATGCTAGTGAAATCCCTCCACCGTATATCTTGGAACGGTGGACGAAGGAAGCCAACAGAGTCCACGGTCACATTCCTTACGTGCCCAATGTTTCAGTTGATTTCGAGCAATCTGAGTCGCTGCGATATAATCACCTTTGTAACATCATGCACGGTTTATCAATGGATGCAGCGTCGACATTTGATGGGTACAGGTATCAAGTTGAAGCAGCCGCACGGGATAAGGCTAAGCATGCACAGTTTAGGATGGCATTACCAGAAACTGTGGACACTCCGACTACTCGGACAACTCCAGGCGGTAGATTCAATCGAGCCAAACAGCCAGTCATTGACGGCACTGACCTACAAGGTGAGGAGGACGACATTTTTGATCCAATTATTTCTCAAACAAAAGGGCGAAAACGAGCAATACGCATGAAGAATCCGATTGAAGAAGCAACGGGTCAAAAAAAATTACGAAAGTGTGCGTTGTGTAATAAGATGACTGATCATGACAAGAGAAACCATTATAAAGTGTTAGGTATCGAACCTGGCAGTATGGTCGAGGAGGACGATGATGAGGAAGAGTGTTAGGGTTAATGTTTCAGTTGTATAAATTGAACTTTTATAATGTTTAAATTTGTGATTTGGTTTGTGCAATCTTTAATTTGTGATTTGATTTGTGGATTATTGATATTTTTGGTAACTCCGTTTTCGGGCACACTTTAGGCCCCAATTGATAGCTTCCGAAAAAAGTTGTAATTTTTTTTGTCACTTTTTTTTCGCTCATTGCACTTCAGGCACGCTAGTTAGCCCATTTGTAAGACTTTCGGCGAAAAACGAGACACATTAATTTTTGAGTTTTCCTAGGAAGGGCCTATTCGGGCACACTTTAGGCCCCAATTGATAGCTTCCGAAAAAAGTTGTAATTTTTTTTGTCACTTTTTTTCCGCTCATTGCACTTCAGGCACGCTAGTTAGCCCATTTGTAAGACTTTCGGCGAAAAACGAGACACATTAATTTTTGAGTTTTCCTAGGAAGGGCCTATTCGGGCACACTTTAGGCCCCATTTGATAGCTTCCGAAAAGTTGTAATTTTTTTTGTCACTTTTTTTCCGCTCATTGCACTTCAGGCACGCTAGTTAGCCCATTTGTAAGACTTTCGGCGAAAAATGAGACACATTAATTTTTGAGTTTTCCTAGGAAGGGCCTATTCGGGCACACTTTAGGCCGCATTTGATAGCTTCCGAAAAAAGTTAAAATTTTTTTGTCACTTTTTTTTCGCTCATTGCACCTCATGCACGCTAGTTAGCCCATTTCTATGAATTTCGGCGAAAAGCGAGACGGTAATTTTTTCGAATGCCGTCATATGAAAGGTATATTCGCGCACATTTTAGCGCCAAATTCATAGCATGCGAAAAATTATGTACATTTCTTTTTGGTACAATTTTTTGTAACATCACAGCAGCTAGCCACGCACGTCAGGATAATGGTAATGAAGGCGTCTAGCTTCATTCTTTTTCAGCTCCCAGGCTATCCTATACCTAAACGTCAAGGCATCCTTCCTAGTCCACGAGGAGTGTTTGAGCACTTCCGAGCGAGCAATGTAGTCCATGTACTTGAGGACGTAAATCCCGCAATCGTGACCGTTATATTGCTTTGGTCGGTCCTTTATCATCACGACCGTCCAAGGGTCACCCTGTGGCCGTCCGCATGCTAGCGAGAGGACAGTAGTCTGCATCCAACAATAAAAACGAGAATCAAGCCTATGAGACAAGAACAATATACTATGAGCCAAGGTCAAAAAATAAATACTAACCACTAAAGTGATGTACTCGTTGTACATCTGTGCCAGCAGCTGTCCAGGCTCGTCCTCCCTTAGGCTATCGTATATGTGAACCGTTCTGAACGCTGGATGGAGAACTAATAGGAACCAGTGGTTTGCATGATGACAGGGTATCATGATAAGGTTCGCATCAGCAGCGGGACATTGATAGTCTGCGTTCATCATGCCTAACACGTTTCGACCTGGTTTCCACTTACTCCTGCCGCCCCCTCGCCTCCATTCTGTGAATTCTCTCACCGTTAATTCCACAAAATGAGTGGGATACATGTTAAGCTTCAAATATTCAGAACGGTTAAAACGTTGCTCTCTAATCCGGAGCAGTTCTATGTAAGCGTTCATGACAAAATTTGAAAGATCTGTCTCCGGCGCCAACGTTCTGATATCCTCATGACCTAGGAATGTCGCAAGGGGAAAGTCTGCTGAATTGACAGGCTCATGCCCGAAGTAGTGCCGGTCGATCCAAGCCATCTTGTCCGACCTCAATGGCTTCGTCGCTTGTCCTTTGTCCGACCGAAAGCTTGGGCGCGAGGCCTGGATTCCTACTTGGGGAACCTGACTCTGGCACTGAGAGTCGTATGCGTCAGGAGGCAAGCGACTATACGGCTCCCACACCTGACTCTGGGGCTGATAGTCGTACGCGTCAGGAGGAGGGCGACCAGACGGCTCCCACACCTGACTCTGGGGCTGATAGTCGTACGCGTCAGGAGGAGGGCGACCAGACGGCTCCCACACCTGACTCTGGGGCTGATAGTTGTACGCGTCAGGAAGAGGGCGACCAGACGACTCCCACACCTGACTCTGGGGCTGATAGTCGTACGCTTCAGGACGAGGGCGACTAGACGGCTCCCCTTCGTAACCCCGGTACGCAAGACTAAAGTTTTGAACTTCAGTCTTGTACTTCTCAATGGACCTCTTGAGATTGTCAGGAGCCTGCGCGACAAACCAGTCAAACGACTCCAGCTGCTTGAACACCTCAATGCCCTGGTCAACCTAAAAAACATGCATAGAAAATATGGCTAATCATATTTGACAAATGGTCGATAAGGTGCGCAAATAAATTATCAAACAACACTAGCATGACTTACAATGGCCAATGCCCAGAACTGGTCATAGACCTCACGTGGCGCGTACGATGTCTTCTTCACCTGGGAAGGGCGATTCACCCTCGTGCGCGTCACCCTGAGAAACCACTGTAAGTATTCCTCAGTACTAATGCCGTCGTGCTTCAGCGATACAAGGCTATCATACGTTTCCTGCCAGGTATTCCACTGGTGCACCTCGTCACCCAACAAAATCAAGGCATCAGCCACCTCGAAGTTCGGCCCTCGACCACCCCTGTATGGCCGCATGTCTACAGCGGGTTTTGGTATCCCTTGTGGACAGCCAGCTTGCTTCATAGCTCGATCGGGCATCTGAAACTCACATTCTTCGAAGTGAATGAGCGGCACCCGAACCAAACCTGCCAGCACGTACGACACCGGAAGTTGCCAACACCACTCATCCAACAGATGCATCACCTTGCCATATGGCTGCCACGTCACCTGGGATGCATCTAGTATCTCTAGTTCCCCCCGATAGAACTTTAGATGGTGGTGAGGGTCTACCCGTCTCCTCCTCCGGTTGGTCGTAGGCCCCCAGGCCCACACCCTAGGCCACGTCTCATCGGAATCTACCAACGGTTGTGGACGACCCATGGGTAGCCTCTCGTAAGACCAAACCTGTGAATGCAAACATTATATGGAATTAGTAATTAATCCCGAATATATTGACTAAGGATCCTACCAAGAAAATAAATGCTCATACCTGTAATAGAGTCAGGCAGGCGGCAATGGACTTGGCACCGTTTCTCGTAGCCTTATGCAGTGCTCGATATAGGTGCGCAAGGACAGCTGAACCCCACGAATAGGAGTATACCTCCTCAAGATCCTCCAAGAACACCATATACTTCGGATGCACCGTGTTTTTCGAATGCGTCGGAAGTAATATAGCTCCAATAATATACAGAAGGAATGCCTTCGTATACGTCACGAAATCTTGAGGAGTGTATTCATCCGGTAGCACGCCGTACTGCTCTCTCAGCCATTTAAGCTTGACGCCGTTTGTTGTAAGCGCTGCCCTTGGAATTCCCGGAAAATACTGCATAGCCATATTCGCTATGGATGCAGACGGCACGTTCAAAGTAACGGGTCTGCCGTGACATGGGATTCCAAGTATAAATCCGACGTCCTCTAACGTAACAGTCATTTCACCAAACCGGAAGTGAAATGAGTTCGTCTCGCTCCTCCATCGTTCAACTAGAGCGGATATAAGGCAATCGTCGTGTCGAGACCATTTCCCGGGATCGGTGAACAGGGTTAAATTTTGACGGTGTAATAGCTGTATTTGTTCCTCGTTTAGTACCCACTCTTCAAGGTGCCTTGTGCTTTGAATTGTTTCCAAAACACCCCTATCGACACCGTCAAATACGTGCCTCGCGACGTGGTCATCGTCATCGTATAGGATTGATGTATCATGAGGTCCAGAGCTGAAATTCATACCTTTAAGAACAAAATATAATTATAAACCAACTTAGCGTCCATAATATCCATAATATTTACATTCCAAAACTATAACTGGATCTTTAACCTAGCTTACCAACACATTAGCAATAGTCATTATTTCAATGTATTAAAACAAATCCTCAATTCCCACCACTCCGAACGCTTAATTACGCTAGTTCCCACTGAATTTAGCGCCAACGTGGTTATATAGCAATATATAGCCCGATGGCCCCTACACCTCCAACACCTCAAAACCGCTTTAAAGTCAAGTTTTTAAATGTATTACGTCAATTATATACCAAATATATCAGGAAAAATTTTAAAGGGGGCAAGTTACCAAAACACCCGCTACTTATGCAAAATATCCCCTGGCAGTCATCGCCGGTGCGTCACAAGGTTCAGAACATCCGGAACAAAATAAGTTTTCGGGTGTCTCACACCCTTTCCTGAACTAAAAGTTATTTTAAGGTATGAATTTTAAGCTGGATCCTTCCTAGCAAAATAGCCCCCGAACATCGGCAAATTACCGAAATGCCCCTGAGCGTTCACTATCACCCCAACGCCCCCGAACCAGCTTCAAAACAACATTTCAGGTGGTTTACTTACATTTCTGGACTAAAAAGTCGTTTGAAAAACTTGGCACGGGAAAATTACCAAAACACCCCTTGGCGCGGGAAAATTACCAAAACACCCCTACGCGCGCCACGTCAGCTTCAAAACAACATTTCAGGTTTTGTAATTATATTTCTGGACTAAAAAGTCCGTCAAAAAACTTAGCACTGTAAAATTACCGAAATACCCCTCTCGGGGCGGCGAATTACCGAAATGCCCCCTGGCATAAAAAAATATCAAAAGTGCTTCGAAATGCTACTTGAGGCTTCCTGAATTCATTCTTGACATAAAAAGTATTTTACGGAGGTTTCGCCCAAAAATCGCGAACCGGTGTCCGGATCAAGCGCTTAAAGGGCCGTTCGGCCAAAAAAATAGGTAACGGCTTCGGAATGGCCCGAATTCCTGGGGAATGGAACTTCCCAACATCCTAGGATTCTCATAAAAGTTTCGCGCGAAATCGCGCTAGCTTGATATTTTAAAATACACTGCAGAGTTACAAGGTTCCCCGTATCAGTTAACCCCTTTCCAGTCTTTGGAAAAATCTGAAATTTTTACCTGAGACAGATCCTTTAAGAATAACTAGGGTCTCTTTTTTGTATTTTGGCAAAATCTAGCTCTAGCTATTTTTTATAAATTCGTGAAAAACTGTCTATATTTGGCACCCTAAAAAATCGCTGTTTTGGAATCTATAAATGTAATACGCTGATTTGTATAAACCTAACATTGAATTATAAGGAAATTCAAAATACTTACTTGTTGTGACTTGATGTATTTAAAGAAAAAACTACCGATCTTCTAGCGGTTATCCACCGATCTTCTAGCGTAAAATTTTTTGATTTGTATTGTTATGGAGATTATGTAGGTGAGATATGAAGTACGAAGGAAGTTGGTAAAAGATGACAGAGTGCAGAAGAAGGGTTCGGGGGAGGGGATTATAAAGAGAGAAGCGAGGAAGAGAGAAGAAAAAAGACAGAAAAAAGTGAGGAAGGGTGGGTGTTTATGCGGTCAAAGGCTGCTGCAAAAAAAAAATTTCGGCAGAAGGACACCACGTTGGGGCATCACGGGGGAGGGAAGGACGACACGTGGCATCGTGGGGAAGGACACCAGGTGGGGCATCACGCGGGGGGTGCCACGTGGCAGGGGAGGGGGGCAGGGACCAACCGCGGGTTGTAGGAGCGGTTGGGCCCTGCGGATGAGGGGAGGGGACGCCACGTGGCAGAGGGAGGGGACCAACCGCGGGTTGTAGGAGCGGTTGGGCCACGTGGCAGGGGGAGGGGACGCCACGTGGCAGAGGGAGGGGACCAACCGCGGGTTGTAGGAGCGGTTGGGCCACGTGGCAGGGGGAGGGGACGCCACGTGGCAGAGGGAGGGGACCAACCGCGGGTGGTACCAGCGGTTGGGCCACGTGGCAGGGGGAGGGGACGCCACGTGGCAGGGGCGGGGACCAACCGCTGGTACCACCAGCGGTTGGGCCACGTGGCAGGGGGAGGGGATGCCACGTGGCAGGGCCATCGCTAATACCGCCGGTTGGCCATGCTGGTGGGCCACGTGGCAGGGGGAGGGGACGCCACGTGGCAGGGGCCATGGGGTTGGGCCACGTGGCAGGGGTGGGGGACGGCACGTGGCAGACATATTAATGCCAACCGCTGGTTGTGCATGCGGTTGGTGTCCTTTTTCTCTCTCTCGCCATTTTCTCACCATTTCTCGTGCCATTTTTCGTGCCTTTTTTGCCATTAATGCAGTGACCGTACACCTTTTTCGCCTTTTTGTCCTACGTGGCCAACCGCTGGTAAGACCAGCGGTTCGGTGGAGAAATTTGTTATTTCTCCACCGGTGGGTGTGGATCGGTCCCCTATATATATATATATAAGAAAGCAAATATACGTTACTAGCCTTAGGTAAGTTGACTAAGGCTAACGACTAAAATTACGTCGTTTTGATTAAAAATGCTTAATTTTTTTCTTCTTTTACACTCCTTTCTAACCTAATAAACTCATTCTCTCTTTCTCACACTCCCTATCAGACTCCACCCCATTGCCGGCATCCATCACCAGACAGCCTGCACCGCCGTTGACCCACCATTTGCACCGTCCAATCACACACTAGCACAACGGCCACCTTTTTCCTCCTCCAATCCTTTCTCTCGCCTTCACAATCAGACTCACCGCCGATGACCCTCCATTTCCACCCCCCACACAACACACGGCCACACAGAACCAAACAGCCACCTCCACAAAACTGACCCACCACCGCCAGCCATGAACCCCATCGCACAACCCCGCAATGTTTCGACATCAGCTGTGCCGCTATCGATCCACCACCACTGACAAGCCCATCGCACCGGTCCCCATCTACACTAACGACGGTCGACCTCCACCCCGTGGAAACTTCCCATAGCAACACTACAAAAACCGTGACCACATCACAAAACCAACCGTTCATTGCACAAATCCATCACAGTGACTCTTCTGAATCTCAAAAGTTCAAGAAAAAGGTTCACTAATTTTGAATTAAATTTGTTCAATTAGAAATTTTAGATTCTAATTGTAAGTTTCTCAAATTGGGCGAGGGGTAATGGCTGCTTCTGTGATGTGGGAGGAGGAGAGTAGGCGGGCAGTGGAGGTGTGATGTGGGAGGAGGAGAGTAGGCGGGCAGTGGAGGAATGATGGGGGGTGGTGGGTCGCCGCCGATGGAGGCTGGCAGGAGATGAAGGTGTTAGCGACGATGGAGGATGGCCGGCAGTAGAGCACATGTTCATTGCGTAATGTGATGTCGCCGGGGGAGGGGGGGAATTGTCGGCGGTGGTGGGTCCATGTACCGATGGTAGTTTGGGAGGGCGGGCATGGTGGATTGTCGGCGACTATAGCCGGCCGGTGACAGTGGCAGGCGATGGGGTGATGTGTGCTGTGGCCGTGTGGAAGACCAGATAACGAGAGAGAGAGAGAGAGCTATGGGGAGAGGTGAAAAAACTGAAAAGGCTACCAACTAATTGTCGGTAGAGAGTAGATCAGCAAGATGTACCCCATCATGGCAGGATGCTTAACATGCGGTTTAAGAAGAGTAGTGACGTTGATTCTATCAAGGATGTCAGCCCGTGATAATAACTCAGACGCATACTTTACCTGAGTTAGGTATATACCACTCGAGTCTAAGGAAACATCAAGTTTCAGAAAGTAATCAAGCGACCCAACATAGTGAGGTATTTACCAGTCGAGTATGAAGAAAAAAAAATATATATTAAGTGACACAGTTAGAAATAACGTATCAGAGTACCTACCGATTTGCTTCATGAAATAGTATGTATCGACAACGGTACCGTCTCGAATTTTTCATCCATAATATACATGTACACCACTCATTTATTAGCAAACTAAAAATATGTACGTATATCTTCTTCCTCATAATTCTTCTTGAAACTGTTTTTCCTTTAGAGCTTAAATTACCTTATTTTTAAATTAACTGTTTGTTCCCAAATAAGTTAATTGTTCCCACATAGTGGCATCAGAAACAAATAGCTTATTTAATTAGATCACCTCCTCTAGGATTATCCTTTTTTTCAAATCTCATTAACGAATTCTTATAGAAGAATAAATTGTTTGTTCAATAATAACGTTTTGATTTCAAGAATAAGTTGTTTGTGTACGTTGTGCGTGTGTGTGTAAAACAATACATCATATAGATGAAACAATATGATCAAAGCTTTGAGCTATGAACTCAGAGCTAAGTGAAAATTGAAAACTTACCGGGAAAGACTTCGTAAAGGGTAATGAATATTGTGAGGAAAATGTTACAGATGCTTTGATTGATATGATAGAACTTAGAGTTTTTTTAGTTTGGTCTTTATATGGTTAATTTACTAAATTTTTAACAAAATTTGTTACTTTTATATTTTTAAGGAACCAGTACGAAATACAATATCACAGCCGGTACATAGTTCTCAAGCGATGTCATCTGAACATGTTAGTTCAATTGGTACAGAGCGACATTTTGACTGGTGCAAAATTTGATGGATACTATACTAGTAGAAAATAAAAGTGATACGTACTGACCGGTACAACCCGTACACGTGCGATATAGATACTATGCGACACAAGGTCCTTTAATCTCAAAGTGCTGGTGAGGAAAACTCTTAAGAGCATGAATACTAGCAATCATGTCCTCAACATAAAGGGGCAACAGAGTAGGGGTAATAGGTGAAGTCCAGTTGAGCAGTAGTGGGACTAAATTTGCAAAAACAAGCACGAGGGTCTTGTTGGGGCCATAAAGAGCGTGACAAAGATGACCAACCTTCTTAGGAGGGTGATTGCAGCCAGGACGAGTTTGCACATAAACTTCTTCAGTAGAAACCTGACAAAGGAAACCATTCAGAAAGGCATTCTTGACATCGAGTTGCAAGCACAGGCAATGGCAAGTAGAAACCTGACAAAGGTAACTCTGACAATGGGAGCAGAAGTCTCCTCATAATCACTGTCGTATTCTTGAGTGAACCCCTTTGCAACCAAACGAGCTTTGTAGCAACTCAATAGAGCCATCAAAGTGAGTCATCCTTTTATATCCGAGAAGAGGGTTTCCAAAAGGCAAATCAACAATGTCCCCGGTGTGAGTTTTTCGTCAGGGTCTGAAATTCATCTTCCAGTGCTTGTTGGCAAAGTGAGTTATAATTGGCCTCATGAAAGGTACGACGTTCATGAAAAGTAACTAAAGCATAATAACAATGATAATCAGGAAGATGAACTGAAGGCTGACTTACCAGAGTAGAGTGACAAGGTTTTGATGGAACAGTTGGAGAGACAAAGAAACTGATGTGTATTTATGATGTGTGGAACCAACGTGAAAGCTGGGCAAGCTAGTTAAGGTTTTACGTTCCCAAAAATCATATGATGTGAGATATACATTCATTTAAGAATAACATTATATCATCTATAGTCCTTGTGTTCAGGGCCATAGCCATTAAAACAGCACAAATGGGACTGAGGTTCAAGCTTTATTTATTGATAGGAAGGAAGCATAATTAATCAGGCAAACACACAGATCTTAAGATATAGATCGGGAGGAAGAGACGCAAACAGAAGTTCATGAGGAGACTGGTGGTAATGATAAGAGAAGGTATCCTATCAATAGTTTCGAATGCGGTAAAAACAGCTTTACCCCAAACAGTTTCAGGGTAGGAACACCGAGGAGCAGAGCACGGACAGTATCCAATATGTGACAATGTTCGCATTCAGGTCGACCATTTCGTTGTGAGGTACCAGGACAAGATCTATGGGGGAGGGTAACATTTGTTTAAGGATGTCAAGAAAGGAAGAGTCTTTTTATTCAGCAGCATTGTCATTGTTAGAGTGAAAGAGCCAAGTGTAACTAGAGAATCATGAACAAAACAAAGAAGGGGACCCCTTAAGGCAGTTGCATACATAAGAATGTACCTAGTCAAGACTTGCATAGAAAATAGTGTAACTTTTATTGAAAGGTAAATCATTCTATTTTCCAAGTGAAAACGACACGGAATCAAAGGACTCGACACTAACAGTTCTGGAAAGACTATTAGCCGTTAAGCTGCGCAAGGCATGATCAAGGCCTGCATACTACAACTGCAGCAAAAAGTAGGCGGGTTATGTGTGGCTGCAGAGAGGTTTGCGGTGACATAGAGAGACAAAGCAGAAAAAGGCTTCCATGCTTATGGCCTGTCCCTATTGTCTGTCCTTTCCGAGGATCCTGCACAACACATCGTTGGTTAGAAAATATGACTTCAAGACCCGAGCCAGAAAGTTGTCCAATAGATAACAGATTTAATGACAAAGAAGCAATAATAAAGGTATCGTTAATAGGTGAAGAGATAGAGCCTATATGACTAAAGTCCACGGTATGAATCAACAGTGTGAATCGAAACGGTATTAGCACAAGGAGAAGGATTGAAAGTCATATGATTACCGCAACCCGAATTAAGGAACCAAGGGACAGTACCTGGAGTAATGACATGGTTAAAGAGCTAGTAAGGGATATAACCTAACTTATCAACACCTCAAGATCGGCAGTAAATATGATTCTAGTTTTTTGTGAAGGCTAAGGTGCAGGCGAATCAGAATGTGAGTCGAAATAAACGATTCTAGCAGTATGCCATGGCGCAGGAGTCTGCAAGACTGACTTATCAAATAGTCATCCTAAACATTTATGACACTGATCCCCTAAGGATGACCCAAATGCCGCAAAAGGTGCACTGGTTGTTCCTTCTGCCGGTGGAATGAGGAGCCTAAGAACTGATAGCAACTGAAAGAATAAAGGCAGCAGTTAACTACGGAAGAGCTGAAGACAGTCGATGGGCAACGGGAGCGTGTGGAACAGCATCGGTGAAAAGCTCAAAGTAGTGACACCTGGAGAGTCTGAATTCGATTATCTAATGCAGTGTTCAATGAGGGAAGAGGGTCGCAGTACTAAACAAATTTCTCAACATCCTTGGATTGTCCCACTTTGGTTGGGACATAGCAAGTTGAACCCATATATATAATACATCTGAGAGTGAAATGAATCAACATACTGACCTGGTTCCTAATGTACCGAGTAACGGTTTTTGGTGTGCAAGAGCGGCAGAGGAGTATTGCTTGTCTAGAAGATCCCTTACTTTTGCGGTATCATAATTTCCAAAAAGCATATTAATGGACAGGATTGATGTGTTAGAGAACAAAGTAATAATTTGATTACGAACCCCGTCCACTATTTAAGACGCTCCGGGATGCATCGTCTGATTTGTCGTCAATGTGTTCAAGGATGACACGGGAACCAATAACGTAGAGCCACACTTTGCATCCTCTGTTAAAGCTACGCATAACTTGTCCCCACCCAGTGACTATAATTGAACTGACCAAGGATAATAAAAATGGGTTGAAGCACATCATGTTTATCCATGACATGTGAATAAGTGAAAATTAGAGGAGGTGACACAAGAACTAGTATATGGAAGCGCGCAGAACTGCTCCGAACAGAGGCCAAAATCAAGCTAAGACTGCCTAATTTAGCTTAGAGGTCAAAAAGCTGGTCTAGAAAGGGGTGAAGCAGCCAAATACTGTTATACTACATCGGTGGTAGCAGCGCTTGGTGGCAATTACGACAGATTCTTTTATTTTGAGAAACAGGAAAATTTTTATTTAACTACGACATATTCTTAGTTGGTGTGTGAGGGCATGTGAAGTCGCTTTTTTGGCTGGAATTTTTCTGAGATTGATAAGTGGTCCGAGACAAAGGTAATCGTTTAGTTTGTTCACGGAGAAGGAAAAGAAAATACATATTAGAGTAGAAATAGGTGCATAGTGGCAGAGCTATTGAGAGCGCGTGGGGGTGCTTGGACGGTAGTTTCTGGCAGCAATTGGAATGGTTTTGAACGGGAAACAAGGTTGTGGTACCATTTGAGAGTCAAATCAAACTGTAATTTGGCACAACAGTTAAGCAATAACGAATCTCATTACCAGCGGGTGAAAAAATCCCTAAAACAAACTCAATGATACCATGATGAAGTAGAGAAGGGTTGTTGTACTCTAATATTAATGTGATACTCCCTCCATCTCAAAAATATTGATCAAATTTTCTTTTTCGGCTGTTCTCAAAAAATTGGAACACTTTCAAATTTCCATATACATCCATTTCACTCCTATAACTTTTTTTCACTTTTGAAAGTGGCTAGCTACGTTGTGTCGTATATTGTAATCCCTATTGTCCAAGTAATGGGAACTTTTGCCGAAGCATCAGTAAGGACATTATTTTAAATTGATTTAATTGTCCATCTTAGCCAAAATCGCCTTCTCCCCTTCAAATGTCTCCCCCCCCCCCCAGCAGTTTGGTGTCATTATCACGACATATAACAAGATACCACCAATCTCAAGTTCCTCGCCCAATCTACTCATTTACGAGTTCACCTCCATTTAAATGAAAACGTAGACAGAAAATTAAGCAACTACGAGACCATATTTAAATGGGAACAACTGTGATAGGTTGCATGCGCGTCACGTGTGCTAAATTTAACATCGTCTTTCGAAGATGTCCTTGCAAATAGGATGATCAAAGATTGCCAATTTTGACAAAAGACAAATTTTACCATTGATCTATAATCAAATAAACAATCAAAGGCATTAAGCTGATGAGGTGGATATAATAATGTAACTTTTACCTTACCCAACAATATTCGCAAAAGTTGTGCAAGCCTCCTATAAATTCAAAGTCGAAAGAATTAAATTAACTTACCTATATATAAGCTATATAAAAGGAGTTCTAAATTGATTTAAATCCTCCTCATAATCAAACTAGGTTTAGAATTACTTATCAGATATGTGTAGAAAGTTCAAATCCTAAAAGCTCTAGGTTTCTAGTTCTTCTCTATAACTCTTTAACACCAAACTCCCTTAAGTAATAAAGTACAAACTGACTAGTCCTTATTTGTCTGTATTTCGTAAATAAAAGTACCCACCAAAGTTACTAAAACTACAAAAATAACCTAAAACATAAGATAATTAGTAATAGATTATTTGGGCGCATGCATTTTGGGATGAATTTGGGGACGGGGTAGGTGGGTTGGAAGGGGGGGGGGGGGAAATCGATGGGGATGGGGAAGGAAGATGACATTCAGTGAGAGAGGAAACATGTGAGTGAGAGAAAAGGTTTTTAGTTTTATTTGTTTTTATACTATTGCCAAAATGACCTTAGTAATATTTAAAGTTAGAGATAATTTTGAGTGTTTGCTTTTTGTGGGGGTGTTAGACAGAAGTTACGTGACCCAAGATGGATATAATATGGCGAAGTGACAGTTTTTCCCTAAAAACCAATAGACGTTTGGTCAAAAGAGGGTTTGACCATCATTTTTTATGTAAAAATTTTGGAAGGTGAAGTTGTTGGGCGCCAAATTTAAAACCTTGAGGTGCTTATTGCAATTAAATCTTGTGAGTATCTAAAATACAATTCCTCTACCCAAGAAAATAATTATATCATCAGCAAACAACAATTGGACAAGGTAGCCCCCGGTTGCGTGCACATCGGCATAGCCACTTTGCTAAATAAGAGTTTTTGCCTATGTTATTGCATAGCCACTTTGATTTTCATCTAGTAGCTCAAAATTCTAATTTAAATCATTTCTTCTTGACTCATATTTTCTGATTTATGTCAATGATAAGAGGAAATTGATTTTTCTCGTTGCAAGAGAAATAAGATCAGTTGGTCCAAGCACCTCCACAGTAGTAATTCCAAAGGTTCGTTGCATCTTTCACATATTCGGTTTAGGTGACTATTCGAAAGCAGCCATCTAAAGATTTCTTTCCCTTTGCCATTGTTTCCAAAGGGAAAAAAGACAAAATGTGTGCTCTTTTTTTCCCTTTATTTCGGCAACAGTATAATGTTGTTGTTTTGGGCACGAGAAGAGTTCAAATGTGGTTGTTCTAGTCTTTCTGGATGGACTTGTCATCCAGATACTCTTGTTTTCATGGGTATGTTGTTTAATGTAACCTTTCTGTTTCTTCTTTACGGTATATATTTCTATTTTCACGGAAAAAAAAAAAGTAATTAGCATTTGATCGAGGATGAGAAAGATTAGAAGATGGAGGTTACATTGGAGGACTCATGTTTCGATGTAACTGCCAGATTCCATGCCCAGTTCTTGGTTCTAGGCCTTAAATACTGACACATACACTCCCACACTCGTTGACACTTAACACATAAGTATTTGCACTTTTGTCCATTTTGGTAGGGCAGGAATTAAAGTATGAAGTCATTTCATAGTAAGACGAAAAGTTACACAACACATGCAGATATAAATGAAATTCAACAGTTATACAACATTTTGGTAGTGCCCAGCGGATTACTTTTCAAGCTTGCCTTACTTTTTTTCCCCCCCAATATATGTACAGATCTTGCTTTATCCCTGCTTCAGTCCTATTCTAAGTTAGCCTGTGAGGAACCCTGCCCTTTGCTTGCAATGACTATAATCCACCCTGCATTCCCAAGCCGGACACGGTTCAACTTCTGGCAACGCATAATATATACTTGTAAGTCTCTCTACCTTTATATTTCATCTCCTTTATTCATCGTTTTCGGTTTTTCTAATTTGACCTCACATTTTATTAAAATTCTTAGCTACCATAATGGTTAAGGGTGCAACTTAAGTGGGGTGGATAGGGTTTCCACCCAACACAAGTAAAACCATGTACTTTTACAAATCAACCTACTTTAACCCAAGAAAAAATTATTGCTTGGGTGGGTTGGGTTGGGTTGGGTTGATTGGATTTGAATAAGTTGATGAAAACATAGAAGTTTTCAAATATTATAAGAAATAAAGTGGTGGTGGATAGTTGACTTCAGTGATGGTCGGTGGTCGCTGCCCATGGTGGCGACCGCCGACTGGAGGTGGCAGCGGCCAGTGGCGACAGCCTATGGTCAGTGACTACTGGAGGTGAAGACCAGCCACAAGTAGCGTCTCGCTGTCGTCAGCAGGGTGGCTGCCAGCTGTGGCGGCAGGCAGTGGGACGTGGCGGTAATGGCTGGTTGGTGACTGCCAAAGGTGGAAGTTGGCAACGGCCAGCATCCGGATGTTGGCAACGTCCATCATCCGGATGTTGTCGGTAATGTGGTAATTGGCGGTGGTTGGCGGCGGTCAAAGGCGACGGTGGCCGTTGACGGAAGTTGGTTATCAGTGATTACTAGAGGTGCTCACCAATGACGGCCAACCTCCGGCAACCATCGGCAGCGAGTGGCAACGACATGTAGTTGTTGTCGTCGACAGTGGTTTAGCCGATAGCTGGCCTTGGAAGCGACGACATGTGGTTGAAACAACTGCATGCGATGGAAGTGGTGGCCTACAGAAGATGGTTTAGGCAGCGAAGGTCGCGTCTTTCCAGCAGTGTCGACTGGTCGAGCAGATGGCAATGCTACAACATAAGTAAGTCTGGTGGAGTTCTTATTTATGGAACTTACAAAAAAAATGAATTGTACAGAAGGTCTTTGCTTCTTTACTCGGCCTAAGTCCCTCGTTCAATGATGAGGCAAGTTTGTTGTTGGCGTTTTGTTTCTCAGTATCTAGCCTTGTTTAGAAGTCTCTAAACATAGCAGTACTTCCAAACAAACTTTTTTGGATGTTCTCGAACACGTTCATCATCCGCCGGGCATGTTTGTCGCTCAGAATTTCCTACCTATAGAGATTCTGTCCTTGATATCCGAAAGGGTCAAACTGATCTTCCCCCACTTTTCTACCCTCACATGGCCCTCTGAGTTAAAGGTTTTTCAGTAGGATTTCTCCTAGTAACAATCATTCTTCAGTATTAGCACACAATTGTGTTTCACTGGGTGTGCCAAAAAGCTTTCGCTTGTGAAACGCTCAAGCACGTACCTTTAGGACGGGGGAGAGGGGAGGTTGCTAGATGTCATGTGTGAGGCATGCCAATTTCTAGCTGGTCCATGTGTGAAACGCAATTCCCAAATAGTTAAACAATCTGGCATCTGGGGAGTGTGCCTCTCTTGACTTCTTTCCAACAATCTACGAGGACTTGAAAATATCCTCTGAGTTCTTTTGGCCTAAGGTTTTAGGATTTTTTTAAGCTATTCAAGTTACCTCTACTCATAGTGCTATTCCAGTTCTTTACCTTCATAGTTTTTGGAGTGAATAACTCTCACAAAATTGATAACATTCTGATTGTACAAAGCACTAGTTCAAAGATTGGATACACGTCGGGGACTGTTTGAGTGAGTCAAAATGTTGGTTTGATGGTCAAAACTTGTTTACTTAATATAAATGATGGTCGTGCTAATGTCAACTATAAGCTAGTTTGTGTTTGTTACTGAAGCGGATTAATCGAGACAACATTTATGGTTTTTTACATATGAGTTCTAATCATTTAGCTTGCAATCGATCCAATCTGAAGCTACCACGTGACTAAGAATACTTATTTTACCTTCTGCTCACGCTAAACATCCTTGGTTTATCATAACTTAGTCACGTGTTGAGGCTAGCAGAACCTTGTTTTACCTTTTTAGCTAAGTTTTGATCCAGCCTCTGCCATGTTTTTTACAAATCGTCTCTTGATGACACGTTGTGCGGTTAAAACGGTAGGCTCTATGAGTGAGCCATATGTCCTTTTCTTTGCTCAACTCTAGCACGTGTGGTTGCCATTGTTGCCCTTGATTTGACAATTTTGATTGGACAGACACCAGCTTGATCTAGGACGAACCAGCCTTGATAGAGATTTTCCCGTAGGCCATTTCTAGCTCCTTGATGATGTGGCATGCTTGATGCCCTTTGGACTAATCAGCTTGGCTTATGCTGATACACTGCGATTTTACTTGATGCAAAGAAAGAATGAAACAGATATTGAATATGAAATTTTTTTAGAAAGATCAAGATCTAGCAGTCAGTGAATTCTAACCAATGGGTGTCATTGATAAGAATCGATGGTCATCGTTTTGCCAGTGCCACCGCTATCATCAACACCACACCAAACATTGCCAAGAATCACTAAGTAACATACTCTAAAGAGAGAGTTATAGAGACTTAGAAGTAGGCGGCATAGCCAAACAAACCCAAAACATAAGTGCAATCGAATTTGTGAACATGTTGGTGACCGATGGTATAACAAATGATCGATATGACCACCTGATGTCAATATCTTGTAGATTTGCACCACTAGCGCCAACACCATAGTACCTAACCAACACCACCACCAACACTACCACGGTACCCACCCAACAACATCGATGACCATTGCCACAGTTTCCATCCGCAGACACTACCCCATTGCCACCATACCCACCCACCAGCATGCAATTGCACCGGCACTATCAATATACCCACCCACATAAAACACTTCTGCTATCACTATACCCACTCACCAATATCCCCCTTAGCACCTACCAACACCATTGCCTGACAACTTTGTTACTAAGGGTACATTTATAGAGAGAGAGAGAGAGAGAGAGAGAGAGAGAGAGAGCATACGAATAAGAAGAAGATAGAAGACTAAGGTAACGTTTCGTAACACTTCCAGTTTTAGTTTTCTGTTTCCAAAAAAATCAAAATCAGTTTAATAATTTTTTTTTACAAAAACATATGGGTGTTTGATTACTCAGTTTTTATTTTGAATTTTTTCTTTAGTGGTGGTTTGCGGTGGCGGTGGTGGGGCGTGGCGAAGGCCGTCAGCGGTGGTCGTCGGCGATGGCTGCCGGCAGTCGCTGCTAGTGGGCAGTGGCTGTTGGCGGTGGGAAGGTGATGGTGGTGGTTTCAAAATAAAAATTAAAACTGAAAACCAAGAACTCCTTTTTGGAGTTTAAAAAAACAGTCTTGTTTTAAAAACTGGTTTTCAAAACTGAAAGAAAAAAAAGAAAAAAATATGTGACAAACACGTTTATTTTCTCCAGTTTACAAAACTAAAGAAAAAACTGGGAAAACAATTGTTACTAAATGGAGCCAAGATTGGTGGGTTTTGTAAAGAATTTAGCAAAATTGTCAACTCCTTGTCTAATAAGCGGCTGCGGAAGAATTCAAGAAAAAAAAAAAAAAGAGAGAGAAGTGATCTTAGCTTTCACCTAGTGTTATGCACGGTCTTAGATAAGAAGCTTCTTACAATCTTGCCAGGCATCTTGATATGAACACTGCATATCCCATCCCCAAAGTCTTACATGCCATTTTTTTCTTAACGAAGATTGTTTTACCATTAAGTGTACCATAAGTTATAAACCCCAAGGGGTGGTGGAGTGGCAAAAGGCTTTGATGAATAATCTCAAGGTTCTGAGTTCGAGACCCGAGTTTGAATCTTCATAATGACGGGCCATATAAATTACCGTTCTGACTATTCCAAAAAAAAAAAAAGGGTGTAAACCAACCCTTGAGAGGACACATGATAAAACCCAAAATTTAAAATCTACTCATCTAAAGAGCATCCATCCTAAAGTGTCAATGAAAGAAGAATGTCTGAATTATTCGATTTATGCTCTTCAACAACACCAACAACATATGAACTAGCTAACTGGTTTCCATTCTCTTTCTTCATCATAGGAGATTCAACTCTGACATGCCCTATCTGATGACAATAGTAACACACTGATTTTCATTTTTCTGGATTTGGGCTTAGAACTTCTATGAGATCTGCCTCTACCTTTCCTAGAATTCTATTCTTTTGAAAAACCTCTGTTATAATAGGAGTTTGGACCCTTAGCAAATAACCCATTCGTATGATTTAAGCCCTCAACTTCTTAGAGTTCAACAAAGGCTTAACATCGTCAAAAGAAGTATAACAAAATTATTAACTAAGTAAGCAAGTGAGATAACAAAATTAGTGCATGATTTTTGTCTTCAACTTTCATCTTTATTCAATTCGTTTAAATGATCTTGCACGGGTGACCTTCATTCAGCTTCAAGGTGTACAATCAATGTTTCAAGCACAACTGATTGGTGAGACGCTTCGTAATGAAAAGACTACCGAATTTCAATATTAGCTTCATTGCTTTATCTCCATTAGGAATTTCTCAAAAAACCTTACTTGAGAGGGGAAGCTAAACATTGTTGTGGGCTTTGTCCTTGATTTTGACTTTCTCTACCTGGTCATCGTATTTGCGTACTACCCAGCCAGAGCATGTATTCTACCTTTGTGCTGCAAAAAGACTCGCCTTTTGATGTGCCATATTATCACCCTTAAACAGAACTACTGCAAATCTAACTGAAGTAGCGAACATCGTGAAACCAACCGCTCAGATACTAGTTTGCTATGCCAGGTAGCAAACCAAAGATTGCTATTCACCAGCAGCAATCAATAACACCAAGAAAATAGTAAAGTAGACAAGATATGAGTTTGACAATTGCATATGTCCACAGGGAAGCATAACATCAGATTTCACAATAAGAAAGATAAAATATACAGATGTCTCTCGAAACCTTTTTCAAAAGTTGCACTAGACAGAAAAAAATACCTTTTCAACCCTAACCTTATCCCCCTAATACAGTATATAGTATGACATTTAGTAAGACTAAGGAACCAAAATGGGCTAGGACTACATAAAGAGGGGCCCTAAGAATGCTAGAGGGGGCCTAAAAATATTGTTGCAGGGTACTGCCTTATAATTGTAACAAGCAATTACAAGTGATATGGCTGAAAATACATGCCCAGTTAGATGGTGACATGTGGAAGGGCTGACTCATGGTCAGCCCGATCAATCCCAGATTTAAGGGTTACCAAATTGGTAAAACCAGGATCCTAACATAATCACGAAAGGGTTGTGACGTGATCCCCAAGGATCCTAACATGATTCTAATTGATCTGTCCCAAGGCCCATCCGTCAAGACTCACAAACCTAATGGGAGTCTTCTACCTATGGTTATAGAAAGGGGACTACCCCCAGGTACGCAGACAACTTCATACAGATGCACTTTAAGAGTTCTACCCTGTTAGTCGCGCTTTGACTTAAACATCAGAGAGTTCCTCCGACGAAACCCCACCCAGCAGTGACTCGTTGTTCTGTTTTACAGATCTATTCTCTGGCTTTGATTCCTAATCAAGTTTTTAACAGCAACAAATTGGCGCCATCCATGGGACCATGACAAAGAACGTAGGCCAATCAGTCACCATCTAGAAAAGCTCCAGTTAGTCGCTCTGACCGAAATCATCACTCACGATCTATAATTCTCGTCGATCAAATCGATCTCGCGATAAAAGACCAACTCCTCCTTATCGTCAGGCTGGTTCTAATGAAGATTTTACGTGAACAGAACATCTACAACTCTTGAGCCGGACAATTGATCCCGAGGAGATCACTCACCAGCCCCAATTCTAAAGAATGGTGACCTTTGTCACCGTCAACTGTAGGCCTTTCAAGATACCTCATGTAGACCTTTTGAGAGAAATTCATGAACACAATGATGTTGTAAATACTCTGCAACAGGCTCTTAACATAGAGGTGGCCTATGTTTCCATCAATTGGCCTCATCTTGATCCTAGTAACCTTCGTCTTCGACTCACCTCAAGGTCGAGTTACAGCCACAAGTATAGGTCAGAAGCTGATCCAACCTATCAACCTAAAGAAAGGAGCGGAGAACATTTCACGAGGAGTGAATCATGCTACTGTTGAGACTCGTCAGTCAAAGATTGCACAGACTCTTCACTTGGGAAGGGTGCTAAGCTTGAGCGCCCTCAAAAACTATCTTGCTACCATACAACACCAGAGAACCGTTCATAAGAACAAGTCTCCATAGAGGTTATCTACAAGCCTCGTCCTCAAGGATAATCTCCCCCGAGGGAAGATTCTAGATATCCATTATCCAAGGTAATCGAGAGAACAAAGTTACCGCCTAGCTTCCGAATGCCTAAATATGTTCTTTACAATGGAAGAGGTGATCCTGGAGAACGCATCTATCAGTTTGAGACAAACATGTTGCTTCTCCAAGTATCGGATCGGAGTCTCTACGAAAGGCCGCACACGCATGGTTCAAGTCTCTCCAATCGAAATCCATCCA